>WURS02120488.1:0-22815 GCA_011762765.2 Rhinocypha anisoptera | reverse complement strand
AATCCCCGAAGACGATGGACGAGTCGCACATCGAAACGTTGGAGCGGAACACGGAGGACCTGACCAGGTGTGAAACCGGAGAACTTTTCACCCAAAGTATTCGCCGGGAAAACACCAGACCATACATGGAAGTAGTCTGTTTTTTTATTCTTTAAACTGATGAACTGCACTTATTCTTCTGGTTCTTTTTACACAGGTTTTAAAAACTTATACGCTAGTATTTTATGCAACTATTATTAAACCAAAGATCATATTTCCATTGCTACGAGCACTCTTATTTACCGGAATTTTATTTGAAAAACTAAGAGAAATACTAAAGAAATTGCTTTTGACGTCCTTGGAAATATTTCAAAATTGGAATTAAGGAAAAAATTGGTGACCTGCAAGTTTTTAAAATAATGTCTTTTTAAATAGACATTCCTCTATTTTTAATTTGACTGGGGTCAATAAGAATTTTCCAATTAAAATACGTATATTCGTGTTGTTATTCAGAAGTTTTTGACTGTCTATGGATTTTAAGGGATACTCAAACTGACCTAATTCCCAAGGAAACCTCACAGCTGTGGTTGTACGATAGTATATTGCAATTGTTTATAGTAATAGAGTTCGAAAATTCGGCCTGCACGTTCAGGTGTGCCAGTTGAAAGGAGATTCAGAGCATTGGTAATTCAATCTTCCCCCCTTTTCATAGTCTCTTCTGGATTGCTCTATTTCTTCATTTGACACATGAACCCAGGTGTAGTTTCTATTGCTCAGAGGTCAAACTTTTGCAATTCAAATTTCTGAACACACTTCTCTTGTGAAATAAATATCCTCAATGGCTTTAGTTGAAGGTTTCAAACAGGTATTTTCACGATATATGACTCGAATAGAGACTTTTAAAAACTGTTAATTCCGATTTTATTCGAAAATTTAATTGATAACAAAACACAAGTCTTCTTCTTAAACGCTTTAACTTGGAGTCACAATTAAATACGACCGCTTGCTAAAACCCGTCCGTCAGCGCATTTAAATAAATTTTGTCTCTTCAAAGGCTGACTTTGTAAAAGCGTGACATTCAATCGGAATGCCGATTGCTGTCTTTCCATGTTACACTAGAGTATCTTGTCAATTTATTGCTTGGCTTTTCATCTCCATAAAATTTGTTCCAAAAGTACAAGCCATCTTATATCCCTGAATTATAGAATTTCTTGTGTAACTACCTCTTATTTATGATAATGTCTTTCTGACTAATGAATATTTCATACAAATAAATAAGGAAGCAAGAAAAGGAATAATTGTTTTCCTTAGGCACACTTATAGAAGTAATTCCACTAAAGTCACAGAAAGACTATTTAGCCACCTTCGAACAATGAAAAATGATCAGTCTGTGGTATTAATAACTACTCAGTCCTTGAGTAATTGAAAATATATAATTTTTAGCTTGTTATTTAAATTATAATTAAGCGTTGGCCATCTTTTTTCATGCAAGGTGTTTTTAACTAAATGATTTTTTGCGTGTTTTTTATCCTTGTTAATTTTCTCGTAAAAATACAAAAATCCTCGACCATCCTAACCGAAGAGGATGAATACCTTTTAAGGAGAAAGAGAACTTGGAATTTAGAGGTCCCTAAACGCTCGTAGAAGGAAATTTGAGGAAAATGATGTTAATATGAGTGCGGTTTCTTGCATATTTAGACCCGAGTAAAAATATCACAAAATAAGAATGCTCAAGGGATATGTTTGCGCGACCAGAGTGCTGCTTTTAACTGCTGGGCCCATCCTTATTCTCGGTGGCACAGTGCGAGGCTATAATATTTCCTGTGTTTAATGGGATCCCTCGGAAGCGAATGGAGATATGAAATGCAAATACGAGGCAAGTTCTAAGGGGTCCCAGAACAATTATCGCTACGTCATCCGCTTTTAATGCCATTCCCCCTTTTAAAATCTTTAATGTTCACTCATTGCTCCTGGTTTAATTTCAGGGATCCATCTCCCTTCCCCAGTGTTTTATTTTTATCCTTTAGTCTTCTTCGTTCCCTTTCTTCCTACTTCTGCCGTCGTCTTCTTCCTACTCAACCGTCCTGTTTTTCTTTCGTTCGCTTGATTCGTTTTATCGTTCACTTCCTCCACCGCGTTGTCCGCACTGCCTAAAAAAATGTGCTCTGAACTGTCATTTAACTTTGGTTTTCTTCTCTCCTCGGTCACTTAGATATGGAAAAAAATTAGTCATAGTCGTTAAAAAAACATCGGTAAATGTAGAGACATGAATTACTCTTGAATTTTGACTATCTTTGGCATTGTATTCATGTAATAGTTAATCATTTATGGTCTGAGGTTATTTCAAAATTTCACCTCAAACATTTACGTTTCGTATAAGGAATAGCAAATTGTTCCTGCCCAATTTGGCAGGAACAATTTGGTTCGTGATGATTGAAAAACATGAAAATAATTCCTTTGTCCTGTGTATTATTCTACGTTAAAAAAAACGTTGCCAGGTCACACCCATCGTTTATTTCCAGTGCATCTACATACTTTATTTTGCTTTACAATATTTTTCCGATTTTTTTGAGAGATCTTTGCGATCATAAGGGTAACGTAATTGACGCAGACAGCTGTAAACATAGGCTGACAAGCAACATTTTTGTTTTTGAAGTATCATTGAAACATTTTACTTATACTTCATGCGTGCTAACTTTGTAAATTTTATAGTGACAGCTACACCGGGATTGTGGTCGCATGGCCTCATGTTCGTTTTCCTCGTTATACGTATCAGAGCGTGAGCGGTCTGACATGCATGAAGTGAATGTCAAATGAGATCGGTTCAACGAGTGCCGTTTCATTTACGCTAGTCCTTCCATGATCATCAGAATGCTTTGTATCGCACCGTTTCATAGCGGAAAATAATATCACCATTCCTCAATCAAACCTTATCACCAATCTAATAGGTCTTCCCTCTAATAACATTTTATAGCCTTATTACTCCATTCCTAGTGTATTCCTCTATTTTATAATATACTTATTTATTCTTCACCAGAATTTTACACGAGGTCTTTGAACGTTAGCTTTATCCTTCTTCAGGTTAGCGTTTTTGTAGCGAAACTTCCAGCATTTTTGTCTTAACTTTGCATTTTCCCTAACTCCTACTTGTGTGCTCATCCGGGTCTGATTGTTAACGGGAAACATTGTAAATGATAGTGTTTAAATGCATTGTGATGTACGTCAAAGCCAATAATCAAGATTAGAATATCCCAGATTGTGAGTTACTCATTGAAGGTCGGATTTCTGCTTCTGCGTCATGTGCGTAATAAAATTTCAATCTCAGGAGTTCTGTTCCTCAAGTAGGAAATCGTCCTTTGTGATGCTTAGGAACATTCCACTAATACAAATTCATTGACGTTTCTAGGTTTCTTCCAAGATTTACCCAGTTATATATATATATGTATAGTTATATAGTTATATATATATCATACCAGGCAGCTATCAGACGGATAGGGATATAGTATATATATATATATATTCCTATCCGTCTGATAGCTGGCGGTACCTGTTACTTAAGCCACCTGACTCGTATCTTAATGACTACCGTAACAAGACATTCCGTCTCACGTTATTCGTATTTGTATTACTTAATTCCGTTAAATGATTAAAATACTACTTAAAAAACAAAAAAATAACTTTTCTATAAAATAATAGTTTTAAGGAGAATGTTTATGTCTTTCGGCGTTTAGACGGAAGAAAATCCTCTGTCTTCATTAATACTGATGGACATCTCCAGAACCTAGTGAGTTACTGAAAAATTTTTGTAGCTACCGAGAAATCAAACGGAGGTAAAACACATATCTACATTCCAAAAACGTGCATATATTGCACACTTATACACTCGTATTACGCCTGGGGAACTGATGTGTGAACCGGAAATATTTACCCACGTTTCCCATTAATGCTACCACCTCTGATTTTCCTCCAGAGATTTTAAAGGTTTCACTCTGATTATAAACTCGACGACATATTAAAAAGTTCTCTCCTTGAAATCCAATTTTTTTGTTTAATGTATCATGTGACGAGAGTAGATGCAGCTAGGTAAATCCGCTACGCATAAATTCTCTCCTTAAATCGTCTTTTCTGCCTATTGTTTTCAAGCGCAATCCTCTCTCGGCTCAAACGTATTCATCCTGAAAGCTTTCCAGCAGTTTTGGTGAGAATTACTCGTATATCAATACGGCGTAGGGATGCCTTAATGTTTCCTAAACACTCATATTCCTGTCTATGATAATCAATAAAGCCTCACTTAAGCATTTATCAGGAATAAAATCACTGCTGTGCGATTCATAAGCATGAGAAGGATCTTTCATTGTTATAATCGCTCGAAAACTATTTATTCATTTAGATCTACGCATAACAGTCGCAAATTCAACTTATAGCCTAGCGTTGGGGTCAAATTTATTCTTTTAAAATTAGGTATATTTTAACTTTCGACATTTTCCTTTCGTATTCCGTTCAATTGACAAAAAATATCTTATGAAATATCTATATATATTTATTGTAAATGCACCTATTGATGGACCTTATTTCTTTTTCTGCCACTTAAATAAACATAATTACATTACGGAAAAACCCGTAGCTTTTTTAATAGTAGGGGTCATAATATGATTTTGGCTCCAAAGGTAAATTACGAAATTAATTTTCACTCCATCTCACATAAAGCTTATAAATAATATTGAGCAGAATTGGTATTGGAGTAATAAACCATTTAGCGTAATTTGAGGCAAATTAAGTTTATCTCTTTAACATTTGACATTGTATTAACAAATTGGGCGCATTTAATACGGCGACTAGTTGTTGATTATTCTCTTAACGAAATACAGTAGTTTAGGGATAAAATACACTATTGAACAAATAAATTATTGAGTGGACCGAATCCCTTAATTAAACTTAATTAATATAATCCCTCCTTTCAGGGTGTAATTGTTTCAATCGATCCTTTATGAATTGGATTTAAAAAATTGGCGAATCCTGATGAATTGACACAACAGCGTGGAATTAAAAGGCGTTTTGTTTCATTTCGTCTTAATTAATGGATTGCATTCCATCTCATACTGTAAAGTGGATATCCATGCGAATCATTTATCTAAGCGCAAGTGAAATTGGTGCCCCGATTAAGGAAATTATATTAACTATAGTTTTTGAAAAAAACAACGGATTATCAAATCGTTACATTTAAATTGGTCGAAAATAAATTTCCCACTCGGCTTATCAACGCAAATACACTAGTAAAAAGTTATAAGTAGGTCACTTCTACGTATTATCCTGCAAGCCGCCGCAAGGTCGTGTGGCAGGGGGTGAGTCACCACCAAATATCCTTTTACATCTTCACGTTTTTTTAGAAAATTTTGCAGTCAAAGACCTACCGTTAATGAAATGATCAGGGAATGGAATGAGGGTCGAAGCAATGCTCAGTTCACAAAATTTCATCAAATTTCAAGAATAACGAATTTCAGGTATGGAAGGGATAGTTTAAAAGAGATTTTTAAATTTTGTAGTCACCGTACGTATATAAACATGTATGCGGCGCGTCAGCTACGATAGCTCCTTCGAGTAAGAAGGTTGCTGGAACGTGGGCGAAACTATCGTCCAACGAGATCCACACGGCAGAAATTTCGGAAAACTATCGTAATCAAATCTACTGTGCGGAAACCTTCATTCAAAAATTAAATTCACTGAAAATAGATGTAAGTCCTCCAAACGCAGTAATTGGTTGACAGTTCATATCATATCCGGGATTGTAGGGCCATTACTTAATATTTTGATGCCTTTGAGGTTACATTCAGTAGTGGTGCTTTTATGGGTTAATTGAAAATTAAAATTACAATAATTTTCTGACTCCTTAAGTGTCCATTTATAATAATAATAATATTTATTTCACACTTTATAATACAAGTTCATAAGATACATTCGCCTAATAATGTGCGAAATTAGGCACCTCGGAAGAATCATCTTATTGAGGGGTTGCCATCACGATTTTAAAGGCGTAAATAATTGTGAAATTAACATCTCTTGGGCAAGTTAAAAAAATAATTTAATTGTGTTCTTATCCACCAACGCTTACAGAAGTTTTTAGTTTAATTAGGCTTATTACAGGTATTAATTTAAGGGAAAAATATTTAAAAAAAATAATATACAGAAATTTCATAGATGAGTAACGTAAACATGGTATATTCTTTTTACAAACAAAAAATTTTTTTTTACAAACCGTGCTCATAGTGAAATTGAGTGAAAACAAGATAAGAGAAGGAATAGTATTAATTACATCTACTGTAAGCACATATGTACAATTTAGTAAATGGAGATCATACAAATACAAATAGAGAGAACAAGAGTCATACAAAATTAGACAGAAGTAAATTAAACAATCGTTATTAAGTATTCTTCAATATTTTTGTATGAGAATAGCCAATCTTTTAAAAGTCTTAAAAATTTACCCTCTTTTTGTTCACAAAGTAAATTTTTAGGAAGGTGATTAAGTATTTTTGGGCCTATATAGCAATAAGAATGCTTATATAGTTCTATGTTTGATTTCGATAATGGGATATTCTGAATTTTTCTTAATTTCTATTTAAAGAGATATGGCTTATTATTAAGAAATCCTGAAAACAAATTATGTGTGCGTAACACACATAATTTGTTTAAAATATTAAGAGATCGGGCTGGAAAACTTTTCATCATCGCAGGTTTTCTATCCATAATAATTTGTTGGTAGGTAATAAGATGTTGGATTCTCATATCAACCATTAATTTAAAAAACGTTCCGCTGATTAGCTGGAGAAATTCATTCCTGAAACACTATTTTCAATTGTACCTAAATTAAATATTAAACGAAATATGGGGATGTGTACATCCCGATTCCATTTACAACGATTGGTACGCCTCTCCTTTTTCTCCCTGAGTCCTTTCTCCATTCTAATCTGCTCTTCAACATTCCATCTTATTTCAATGTTTCTCTCATCTGTCTCTGTCATCTGTTTTCTTCTTGCAGTCTCTCCCATTGCCCTTCTGCCCTCTACTAATATTCGCAGCTACCAATTCATTTGACTTCATAAATTGGATATTTAAAAAAAATAAAAATAAATAAAAATAAATAAAAAAAGAAAAATAAAAAAATAAAAACACCTGAAGATGACTTTGCAAGTCGAAACCTAGGTCATATATAATAAAAAATTTTCATGTGGAAAAACCAAGTGTTTTCATCTTCATTACTTGACTTCCTTTCCGTCCATTTTATTTTTTTTTCTAACGCTCTTAAGACTCTTAATTGTGAAAGTAACTAGTCTACACTCATACTCTTTTCCCTAACGACTAGAATTCTGCTCCATATTAAATATTCCTCTAATTATCCTAACCTGAAGTACCTAAAATACATTCTGTACTCTTTCAAAACGCCTGGTCACAGAAGCAATTCTTCTCCTTACCACAATGTTTCTGCCGGAATACTGCTCAAACAACTGAAGTGATCTTTCGTATTAGCTCTGGTTACCTAATGGTTAAATATGGTTCCCTGTGTATTTCTCGTGAGCCGCAAAACTTTTCTTTCCTTGTGATACGTTTTCACTCCGTATTGCAATGCACTCGGTCGAATCTATTTGGTCGAAGGGTTAACTGACGTTGGGCATTAAGCAAATTTCACTGAAGTATGCGATGATTCTTAGGCTATGTGAAAAATGAAAATATTCATAATTCCAACAATAAAACACAACATATTTTCCATACTTTTTAGATTATTGTCTTTTGACAGTGGCGTTGTGTGTTGTTTTAAGGGGACAGGAGAAGCAGTGCCATTTTTACTAAAGGTAAGGAATGGGTAAGGGAGGGGGTAAGGGAGAAGGAGGGGTTTAAAGGGTATGAGAAGGTATTTAAGAGTACTTACTGTTGTTTAAGAAGCCCTAAGATTGTGAAACAGAGGGACAGAGGGTTTGGATGTTTGTGATTCATTGACGGTGGGTAGGAAAACCATTCAAAGACGAAAGGGAGACCAAAATGAGAAAGAAAATAAGTTAAATGTACCCAGTCAGGTCAATTCCACGCAAATTCTTCGACGATGGGAGGGAGAGAAACATTAAAGGGGGATGGATGGATGTGAACAACATAATCCTTTCAAAATTCATACTGAGTAGATAATTTAACTATTTAGAATCGCTCAAATAAGTATGGCTTCCACCATTTTTTTTACAGATTTATAATAAATTATTATAATTTTTACAGATTTATAACATAAAAAAATCACCAAGATAGTATTAACAGAGGGTGTTTAGCTATACTAGATATTTCGCCACGTTTTTTTAAATATTTAATGTGTTCCTTAACTTTCATACTAATGTTGCGTCCCTTTTTACGATAAATCTTGTATTACAAACACCAAATTGAGGTTCAGACACTCTCTATAATTAACTATATTACAAAGTTTGTCTTTCGTGTTAAATAATAGCCTTCGGACAGAGAGAGGAGCCACGTCAACAGGAATAATCTTTAACTGGAATTTAATCATATTTTCCCTCATAGTATATCTCATGTTAGGAAGTCGTCAGGAAGTATAAAATATATCGAGAAGATGAGACCTGGTACTACTTTACAATACTTAAGTCCAATTTTCAAGCCTTGTAAAATTAATCCTAAATATAATAACATCTATTTCCAACCCTGTTTCATAATTCGACATCTATAAATAAATATTATATATATATATTATCATTAAAAATTTGTCCAGTATAAAAACGAATTTTTTCAAAGAGCTACAAATACTCATAGATGAAATTCTCTCATAATCATTGGGGAGGAGAATTTCCATTAAGGAAACTTTATCTCATAGTTTATCAAAGTCTCGACTGTTAAATTTTTATTTTAAGAACGATTTTAAAATTAAAGATACGACAGCAATTCACGAAGTCTTATTCATTAGCTACAATAAAAAATTCCTACATAGCATATAAATTATTACTTATTTTTGGGATAAATGTCCCCCTGCGTTAATGCTCTACTTTGTCTGTTGATGCGGGAATATGATCGTAAATTAAAGCGTCTAAGAATGTATAAATGAGGGTGTAGGAAATACAAATGATTATAAACAAAGGCTGAGCATTTTATTTAAAATGATGAAACGAATACGGAACTTGAAGACAGGAAATAGGGACAGAAAAAAGGCTTTTGAAAAGACAGGGTGGCTAGGTCAAAGATCATTAACGAATACAACACCATGGTAGGATGGAAATCCGATGATCATTGGAAAGAGGGGCGGAGGGAAGCAGGGAACATTCATTACTCACTAAATGAATCGAAATGGAGAATCCATGGAGCTGAAAACAATAAAGATGAAAGATTCATGCCCTGCTCTCCTCTTTGAGCTATTCATGTCATTGCATTGAGTCACGATGTTCCGAGCATTTGTCGCCCACTCAGAAAATAGCTAATATTGTAGCGAGTCATACCGGAGAGTACAGGAGGATAAAAACAGTTGCTGGAGCAAAATGAAGTTTGATTCGGCATCAAGCGGCTTATTATAAAATGTCACAGTTTCATAAAGAAAAAGAGAGAGATTCTTTGTAACACGTGAGACTCGACGAAATCTCCATCGTGTACTCCTTCTGCGCAATTTATTTTGATATAGTCACATACTGGGAAAATTATTTTTTTTCCAGGTATCCCTACATCCGATGCAATTCCTATTCCAGTTTTCCCCATGTTCTACATACCCTGACGTCCTACCCCCACTTCCGTACCCGCCCTTACCCGCCTATTCCTTTCCTTCCAACTCACAACTGACCAACCCCAGGAGTTCGAACCCTTTCTCCAGTTCCAACATGTTTATGTGCATGTATACTATATATATATACTCGTATATATATATATATATATATATGTATATGTATGCAAACGCGCAGCACATCTCTCGGAATGAGATTACTGGATAAAAGCAGGAAGACGGAGCGGAGGAATCTTGGGACGTGGCGAGGAAGAGCCGTAAGGGGGTGTGGCAGGAAGGAAAAGGGATACGAAACCCCTGCTACGTAGAAGGAGACGTCAAAGGAAACAAGAAGGAAATGGGCGCCCGAGAAAGGTAGAGGGGGATAGAGGGACAGGGAGGGAGAGAGAGGGGGGGGAAGGTAGAGGGGCGGAGAAAGATAGAGAAACGGATCCATTTTCCTCTTCCCTTTCGAATCGAACTTAATTCGTCTCGACAAAGGGGCGTGGGGGAGGTGGGGGGCAAGAGATCGTCGTCTATACTACGCTGATTTATCGCGTTAGAGCCTCGAAGGAAAGAGATACTAGCTACTCGAACTGCGAAGAGATCGTTAAATATTTAGGAATATGTATGGATCCTTCCCCGTCCAAAATTGAACGTCGAAATCATCTTACCCGTCGCCGTCAGACGACTTTGGGCAGTGCTTTTTTCCTCGCAGGCTTATATTTCTTTCATGGATCCACTGATGAATACATCATCTTCATTATTACGGGTCACAGGAAGAACGGTCGACGAGAGGAATAATGAACGCTATCCAATTTGTAATCACCCTTCTCCCTCTTCTATCTGGCTTTCAGCGAGTATGCAGAATATCACCTCTGGATTACAAATATCATTGTGCGTAGACTTCAGCTCCGTATTTTCACAGCGAAGGATAATCTAGATGCAATGATATCATAAAAGTATAAGCTGCACTCCACGCATTGTTCATATATAATTTCTTTATCTTTTAGTATATATATATATAGTATTATATTTATAGTAGTATTATATAGTATTTTCCAAAGTATATATATATATATATCCAATGCGATGGGGAGTCCACTCTTGTGGATATAACTACTCTTTTAAAAGATTTACTTAGAACACCTATAAAGAAACACACTTGGATCCGAATTTTCCGTGGTTGAGGCTCACCTTTCTCTTAGGACAGAGGAAGAATAATCATTAGAATCAGGAAGAAGAATTCGGATCCAAATATAAGTACCATTATTTGTGTTCTATTTGTGCTTGTCTGAGTTCTTCATAATTATATATATATATATATATATATATAGTTCAGGAAAACTCAGACGAGCAGCAAATAAGAAGACATCCACACACAGGAACAAGTAAAAAGAAAGACTCACAGGCTGACGAAGGGGCAAGGGAGCCTCGAAATATTTCCCCGTTATTTGAGTCTTTCTTTATACTTGTTCCTGTGTGTGGATGTGTGTGTGCGTGCGCATATATATAAAAGCATATATAATTTCTTTATCTCGCATGCGTCAAGGTTTTATATATTTATGCTATGCTGATTTTTCATCTAAATTTGATTGGAAACCATGTCTTGTGATCCCTCTTCGATGGATTTTCCAAGGAAGTCATTTGGGGTCCTAATTCCGTCCATAAAATTAGGCGTTATCGTCCTGTTTTGTTCTTAGTTCTTTTTGGTATGCTATTTCTTGCTTTTCACTCATATTTCCCCGATGATTCCCAAACTTAAACTACCCTCTGTTATATATATATATTAGTCCAATAAGAACATTGAGGAATAGCTTAGTGGAATACGCCTCGAATGTAAGGGAATGCGTGAAGATTTAACCCACATTACTAGCGACCGGAAATTCTGAGTAAGTGCAATTCATTATTTTTTTCTAATATCATGAAAGTAATGGTGTCTTTATTTCAGAAGCCGTTCTTTTAATATCAAGAACAAATATATTCAGACAACCTGAAGTAAAAAAATCCGTCGTGAATTCCGCGAGAGCCAATTCTTGTCCATTCACTTGTAAAATGAGTCGCAATATTCCTTTTCCATTCACGTGAGGAGGAAATTAAGGGTGAATTAAAGATGAGAAGAATGCCTTACCAGCGATACCCATGTTAATCCATCAAAAAATATATCTTACAGAAAAGAGAGATGTTAATTCTGATTTTTAAAAACCAGGCGCTCTAATAAGGATCGATCCAAAGCCTCTGTGGACGTTAAATTTTTTTTTTTAATCTTGGTCTGAACCTGGTTCTAGCTACATAGAGATTTTATCTCGCAGAATAAACTCCACGAGCCTAAATTACTCGAATACTTTTGAAATGAGGTTACCACGGCTTTAACTTATAATATAGGAGTTTAGAGTCGTTAACTCTTGAGCTGTTTCCAATCGTGCGACTGTTTAAGGCTGCGTGAAGTGTCTCTCGTGTCCCCCCCGATTGTTCCGCTGTTGCTCGGCAACAGGCTAGAGGCAACAGTTCTCTCCAATACGGAAGCGATGCCCGAGCTTTGATGTGGTCTATTACCCTCTCGGGTGGTTTACGTATGTGTTAATGGCTTCCGACGTTCGGAATTCTCCAAGAACAGGATCGATAGTCCCCCACTAGAGAGGCATTGTCATGCAATTCTGCAGCCAATAAACATCTGATCGTATTGCCATGCACTTCGCTTTGATAGCCTCCTCGGCAAATTGCTGTAGAATGATTTATTCAGATGTACAAAAAACAAAATTTTATATTTACCATATAACAAGAGTTCATCTTTAAAGGTCAATAAAATCACTGCAATTCCACATAAACAATTTATCATGTACACCACCAAATTTCGTCGTGGTACAGCAGAAGTTCAGGTTTATTAATCTTTCATGATGAAAAAATTCCATGAAGTGAATCCTGAAATGATAAATTATAGTCGATACTCCATAGTTCTTCATTCAGATCTCTAATGTTGAGTGTTAATTTATACTATAAAATGAGAGTTTGTTTACCATGGTCTAAGTTTTGGTACGTTAGCGAACTCTTAGAAAATGGTTTGTCGGACGAATTCCCATGGCGAAGGATATTTTTTTTGACTAAGCTTAAGGGAGACTAATTAATCTATAAATTAATGACAATAACTACACTCTCGATAAAAAACAGTTGAATCGATTATATATACATTCATTATTTAATTTTTTACGGTGTTCTTTCAAGTCTGCTTTGACTATTAGGCTCTTCAGAACGGGAGGAAGGGCATACACGGATGGGAATGGAAGGGGAAGGAGGAAATTTAGACACAAATGAGCTTCTAAAAATATGTTTCAATCTGTGAAACTAAGAATAGACACTGCGAATTACGTGTAATTAATATTATTTAGTAATTATTTAAAAGCAGGAGGTCAACCTGTGGTGCACGGAAATTATCATTGACCTCCCGATCTCCCTTTACGTTGTTGTTGAATATATAGTGTTACATAACGGTACTCCATATTTTATATGCCCACAAAGAACCCTGAAAGTCGCCTCTTAAGGGATGTGGCAGGTTTGGAGTCCAATCTTCAAAATATCAATCCACAACTCCACCCTGCCCTCTATTCTCGAACGACATGAAATATTCCGACGGCTACGGTTCATTTAGAAAATAAACCAGCCCTCCAAATGACCTGGGGCACGATAGGATGATGCGCTCACTAGTGACTGTAGCAAGACAGATAGTTCGGAATGTAACGTTAAGAAATGAAGGTCGGAGAAGAGTATATATATATATAATTATATATATATATATAATGACAATTTTGTTGTGACATATTCACATCTATGGAAAAATACCGACACAGTAGTCCAGCGAAGTCATTTTTATCGCCAAGATGTGAAGGAGTTTTTAGTGAATTTAAATTCGGAACCAAAATATCTTGATGGTAAATCGTATTAATGGCATATTTTGCAGTGCAATCAATGAAAAATACTAATATAAAAATAGAAAAGAAATTAGGGAAAATAGAATGATGTCAAGAAGACAAGTGTTGAATGAGTGCTGAGGAGCAGACAATGAGCAGTCATCGATAAAGACGCAGATGGGAGAACTTAATACATAATGAAGATAAGTTCCACCCCGGAGGTGAATTTGATATGAACATCGGCATTCCTTTAGATGACTCTTTCATATGCCTAAGAAAACCAATACCAGTGAATTTGTAGGTGAGACATTAAGTCAAAGAAAACATGAAAAACAGGAACACTGAAATTCGCACTAGAAGATGAACTTTAGCGAAAAATAGAAAGGTTATAATATCAGAGAAGCGAATGAAGCGAATATCCTGCTATAAATTAATTTTACTGGAAATAATAGGCATAATTAATGAAAAGTCTTTACCTAAGGAATATATCTCCGAAAGGAGATTTTATAGAATATAAAATCCTGGTGAAATGGGAAATAGAAATGAAATACTTTCAACGTGAATAATCAATCGAAAAGTGAAAGTTATCTCTGAAATCCACTCAGAAAACCAATTCTTTTGTTAGGGTAGTCCTGAAAATATGGAATGAATCAATACCTACATTTCCAATGAATCTATCAAGTATTCATAAAATCCTTAGTAAAATTTAAAAAAAAGCAAGCAGAAGACCTTTGTCAATTCGTAGTAGGACGGCTTTTATATCCAATGTAATGGAATGAAAAATCCATTACGACTCTCGTAAAATCAAATTTTACTACCCAATACCTTACATTAAGGATACAAAAGGAGAAATATCAAAATTACGCTACTATGAAAAAATAGGACCAATAAACTCTTGCAAATAATTAAAGTAGTTGGACACCCATATGTTTACCAGCATTATCCCAAATATACGTGGGCTGCCCAATAAAATGTGATCATAAAATCTTCATTCATAATAGTGAACAATTAAATTTTATGTTTTATAAATAGCCTCTTATGTATTACATACGGTACAAGTTTTACTAATTTTGCTTCTATTTGCGACAGTGGAGACCGTTGCCAGTTAGAAATTTGTCAGCATATTTTTATAAATATTAAACTAATTTGCACAGTCCTGGTGAGCATAAAATAAACAGATAAATATATTAAATTATTTATATATGTTATATTTCCTGATTCGCATTGATGTTACAGCAGGTAAACGAACCAAGTTGAATAAATACTTGAACACAAACAATATAATATCTCAAGAAAGCAATAAGCACAGAATTGAAATCCATGATTTACAATTTGTATTTCCAATAAGCATTTCACGAAAAAGGGGGAAAAGCCATTTGCCTAATAAAAATTTGTGATGAATGAAGTTTTAGGCATTATCTTTTGTTCAAAAATCGCTGAATACATTATTTAAAGAAGACTGATTGTAAATATGGACAGGAAAAAAGTAATTTAAATCGTGTTCCTATTACGTGAGATACAGTTGCATGCGTGGAAGACGCGATATGAGAATTTACTAAACCTTTGCCTGACAAGAAAAGCAAGGAGAAAAAGTCGTAGTAAGTTGGTATTTATGTTGTTAAAGCATAATTAATGTTACAGGAAGTCAATTTTTTTTAAATAACGTTAAAGGAAAAAGTAGCATTTTGTATAATAATATATATTGAATTAGTATATAAATATAAAAGATATACTAATAAATTCTTCAATGATTAGACGCAGAACCGATATTTAATGTTTCGCTATGATTACAGCATTGCACAGTTAAAGGAGGATAGAGGACCTTTTTAGGGGAATTTTTTTCTTTCACAATAATATTAGTGGATAAAAATAACTGCCTGAATTTCTCTCGCATATTTTCACTCACCCATTTCACCCTAATTGTAATGGTAATTCAGTGCGGATGAAATTTTCTCAGGCGCAAGGGAAATATTTAATTGATATCCTTTGAAACTACTCTCATCCTCTCTACTGTAGAGTGAAGGATGTTCTTGAACTGTATTTTACTATATGGTTGGAAAAATAGGAAGTTATTGAGGATTACATTCTATTTTTCCTGTGTTCCTTCATATCTCTTTCTCTATTTCTCTCTCTATCTCTCTCTGAAAGCGAAAAGACCAAAGGACGGAATGTTAAGTAACTCTTTTATTCATTCTAAGTTTTTATTTCTGCCTCAGCGAGTATTTCACAAGGTTAGATGTGAAATTGCTTGAATCGAAGCATCGTTGGCGAAGCAAGTATGATTGACGAGTTTGATTCTTCTTTTCTCGGTAGTAACTCGTAAAAAGTCGAACTCTGTCGGAGAATGAAGTGATTTTTCTGCTTGTTATACCCTGTAGTGTGAATTCGACTTCATATCATGTTCCATGAAAAAATCATGCCACGAATTTTGTTCGATTTAGTCTACTTCCAGTTATTAATCATTTCATCAATCATTGAGTCGATATCCGTAAGAGCTCAGTCTGTATGTATCCACCACTAGTGATAATTATGAAGATAAAATCATTAGAATTCACGAAATTGAACCTCGGAACTGAAAGCGTTTTTTTAATAGCAAAAAATCGATTCATTTTCTTATAGAGTCCGTAGACGGCTATGGTTATTTAGCAAATCGTTTCGCCCAGGTTGATATCTACCGCGGATAATGATTTTTATCACTGTTCGTCGTGGATCGTCGTTAAAGTTTTGACATATAAAGGATTTTTTCTAAGGAATTATTTCTATCGTGGTTTAACTCAATTTTCGTCCACAATTTGGAGTAAAATTAGCCAAATCAAAGAAAATATAAAATTAAAACATAGAAACGTTAGAATAAATAATAGAATAAAGAATATTTATACTATTGTTCATCAAATTTTGTAATTTAAAATAAGGAGTGGTTATGCATCTTCATCGATAGAAAACAAACATCAATCGCGCTAAATTTTATGTGGCATCGGGTAAAATATTCAATTTTTGTATTTATCCATCTGAATAGGTGCGATTAATCATAGGTATCCCCTTTAAATTATTTAATGCATTACCACGTTTTCCTTTCCACCGGAAAAATCGAATCTCTAAGATAATCTCGGGGAGGGAGAGAGGTGTAACGGTGCAGATTGGTGTTTTGCTTACGGATAGATTTCAAACATAACCTTTTCGCTGTGGTTAGGATTCAATTTAAGTGGTTTCCTTCGCGCCGCGAGAGGCTGAAGGGAAACTCAGAGGGCGTGGGAGTAAGATAATCTCTCCGAAGATTTCTCCGCCGAAGCAACCCTCGGGTGTGTGGGCGTTCCTCGTGGAATTCCGCCTTCAGCGTCTAGAATCCGTGACGGATGGGATGGGATGAGTACCTCGGAGAATATTATCAAGGACGGCGATTCACTCGCTCTGCACGGGGATGTGGATGCAGCATTCCTGATACAAATATTACATTCCACTCGGTATTTTCGTTCTTCCCTTAGTTCTTCTTTCAGCGACCCGAATTCTTAAACTGCTTCGCATTTCATCCAACCAGCAAAATGACACCAATTGAAAATACTAAAAATTGGGTTGCGTGGAAGAAGGGACTCTTTTACTCTCAATATCTATTATGACCTTCTATCACTGTTATTATTTAAGGCCAGTTCACATTGAACATAAGACATTAACGTAAGAACTTAACTTAAGAAATTAACAGTTGAGCATATGCGTGGGAACGAGACCGCTCACAAATACGCTTTAACATAACTTAAGAACATAACATAACGCGAATGATAGCCCATGTTAATCTTTTACGTCATGTCCTTAAGTTGCCCAATCACGACGAAGAGTGAGTTCTTAAGTTATCCAATCACAATCGTTCGTGGCGTACACACTAGCCTCAGCAGTGGCCAGAAAGTAAAGTACCAACATAAACAAACCTGAGACAAAACATGGAGTCCGTGTTAATTGATTTAGTGAAAAATGAAAATTATTTTAGCAACTCAATTCCGAGCTTCACCGCAATTATTTCCTTAAGTGTCTGCTAATAGACAAAACAAGGGAAAGTAGAAACATTCTCATTGGTCAAATTAGAAAATGAATGACGTTATCTCTTTGTCAGTGTATTATTATTCTTCTCGCTTCTTATGTCTAAGGTCCTGGTCCTGATTTAAATATTAAAATATTTTCAAAAAATGTATTTATTTATACTTTGTTCTCAATTTAAAGATTATTTTGTCTTAAATTTTTCGATGAAATCCAGTTTTTTGTCCTCCTATGTGGATATAGCCGTAATATTGCGAGTGAGATCACCTTGTGGATAACTCGAGGTTTTACTGCAGTTTGAAATGTATTCTCACGGCTTTAACACATGAAAAGTTCTTAGGCTACCAGGTTTAATCCTCAGCATGGTGATTTTCAACAAAGACCGCCTCTTAGCATGTTATAATTATAACAATTTTTTTACAAGATAACGTCGATGTACGAAATGATCTGAAATGCTGGATAATAAAAATATATTCCAAGAAAAATAATTTGAATCGGTTAAGGTTTATTTCATCAATTTCATTTATATAATTTTCAGTATAAATCGTACTTAAAACAATCTTTAAGGTACGAAATGTGGATTTTTATGACGCTACCATCTGTAAAGCGGCATTTAGTACAAAACGTATAATAGCCCTTCCACGTGGTGTAATGAGAAATGTATTCCGATTGTTGGACACGAAAGGAATGATGTTAAATTAGGAAAAAAAAATTTATCTTATAATTATACGTAGCATTTTCTTGCCTTTATCTCCCTCAGTCGTTAGAATCAATCAAAATAACAGTACTTGTGAGGAACGAGGTTTTTCCATTAATAACTAACAACTGAGTCTTGAAGTGGGTGAACTTATGCGGTATTCTCTGTTGAGATGCATGGACAATAGTCACTTCTATTCTGTACCTGGAATGCAGCCTGGCTACGCCTAAAGGCTACTTTAATCGCACTAAAAAGTTCACAAAGGTACACGTTTGCATCGCAATATGGGGTGATTTCAGGAACTCAGCTGGTTCCCTGTCAACCTCGGTGGCCAGCTCCGTAATGTGCCATCAGGGAAACTTAAATATTTTAGTTTGATTCCGGCGTCGTAAGTGCATTTTAGTCTTCATTTTAAATTGATTGTTTTGGTCACAACGATTAAATAAACCTTAAAAGCTCCTGGAAATGTATATCCACTGATAAAAATTTTTAGTCTCTACCTACTGCAAGTTTCGAAGAGAATTGGAGAATAAAAGCGCCTAAAAATTTATAAAACATTTGTGGTCTTCGTTTTTTTTATTATTCGGGTACCTTTTACCAGGAAATTGAATTTTTCTGTATCGAATTACAGTATCTTACACATAGGTACTTCATGGAGCATTTTTATTACTTATGGGGTGCGTCCACGGCTCATTTAGCAGTTTTGGTCATTATCTCTCTTCTTAAGAAAAGCTTACTTGATAGCTGTAGTTTTATTCCGGGATAATAACACTGCCGGTGTAATGAACTCCAGTCAACCGAATACCCTCCAAGTAACAAAAATAATTTTTTAAATAGTAACCCCTGACATTATATTACTTTATAAGGTCATTTGAAACACTATTCCAGAAATTTGTGCAAAAAAGGCCCCCTATAAAAATATCACAAACAGGCGTGTGCAAACAAACGAGGAGAGATTTGTGTGTGTCATTCCTGAAGGTCATGTTATCTTGATTTTCATTTCTTACAGATACACCGTATAACCATATCTCAATTTTCCTGGAATAAATCATTTCATAGAAGAGTGTAAGGGCAAAGGAAATAATGTTATCCCCCACGCTTACTGGAAAATCGTTAATCATCGGGACAGTTTTATGTGAACGCGATGGCGGGAAAATGCCGTAAGGGAAGTTTGTTCTGTCCCAAGCAAAATTATTTCAAATTATAAAAATATACAAGAATAATGCACAAAAGTGGAAGATATGAAATACTTGTTTTTGGGGTTTCTGTTCCGGAAACATATATGTGAGAACCAGTTCCACATCATTAAAGAAGGAATCTCCATGAATAATATTTACATAATGTCGTCTTAATGTTCTCACGAAAATGTCTCGAAGAAGCTTTATAGATAAACTTTTATACTGTAAATGGAAGCGCTTTGAACATTTTTACGAATATTTCATACGAATCCGTGTATTAACTTAAAAGGAAAAGACGCGAATGATGTGTCAATAATTTATTCATGTTTGTCGAATAATATGTTAAAAATTTCTCGAAATAAAAGGCACCCTCGGTTTCGTTCCAATAAAGACGAAATTGTTACGATCAATGTTATTTGAAATTGTCCTTGCAGGGAACGAAATTCCATTTTGAAAAATTATTTCGAGGTATTTGTAACTGATTTAAAAATATGTGTATATTTGCCATTACGGAGCCTTAGTATCTGAGCTTTTAAGGTGTAGGAGTTGCACGTTGCTCAAGATCATTTCCAACCGTCGTGACATTAAAATTTTCATAGCCAAATATTTCCTCGGAGCGGTCTCTGTCCAAAGCAGAAATTATAATATCAGGAGCGTGGTTTCCCCCTTTCAGCCCGTTCATTTGTCAGCGACAGCGCGCGTCTTACTCTGGCCTCCTCATTGGACAAAGGGTGGCGACGATTGAAATTTCTCCTCGTCGATGAAAGGGAGGAATATTGATTTCTTCGGAGGATCGTTTGGAGGTCTCGTTTATGCCGCACCACGGGCTCGATCGTAAGATTCATTCGCTCGGGGGGGGGACAGCGATTCGCCGAGTCCCCGGGCGGCTTCCTTTGGAGGTGTTTTTGTCGAAATGTGTCACCCTTCCCCGAGATGATGAAAATCCGTAACTGAATTCCCTTATCTTAAGCCTCGCCCCGTGACAGATTGATCTTCATTTGAAGCTCCGGACCACAAGGCTCTTTTGTGAGAGCCCGGTGGTACCTGCGCCCCTGGAAATATGGCGGGAGATGGATAGGGGCCAGCAGACCCGTAGTGTTATTTGTCTTCATCAGAATGCGGCTTCTATTTCCGTACCGAAAATGGAGAGGCCTCTTGATTGATGACGTCATGTGGATCCCCCCCCCCCACGCGGATGTTCGCACCCAAAAAAGGGCAGAGAGGACACGTAGCGAATTAATTTTGATCAGTCGATCATTGCATTAGGTGTACCGTCTCTACTTCCCCCCCCAACTTTTTCTTCCAGCTGTTGATCAGGCTGGGGGAGGGGTGGGGTGTGTGGGGGGGTGGGTTCCTGTTTATTTGGGTAGAGACGCAATCCCCTACGGTGTCTACTACGTGACTGGAATTGAGAGAATGGAACACAATTGAAACAGAAGTTGAGTAACACATGAGCCAGGTCCTTTCAAGAGTCCAACAATTTCCGAGTTCCTCCAACCGAAATAACTTCCCTTGGAAAGATCTTGAATCTTGTAGAATTAAACTATTAGAGGGTCGCTTGGATAAACGAATACAACTTTCATTCGATAAAAATAAATTGTCTTCGGTTTGGTTTCTTCGATTTTATTCTGAAAATGTCTTCGATTCGAAGACATTTTCAGACATCATTCATCGTATATCCTCCTAAATTTAAAGTTGGTAACAGCGATATTTGTTAATCATAATAACAGTAACAACAGTACGATAAAACAAGAATAATAGGCAGGTGTGGACACACCCTGAGGCATCATGTGTTTCTGAACTATATAATAGAAGTGAAACTAAAAGGAAATACCCTTAGGTGGAGGTCGAGGGAAAAATACATAGGGCGAATTATTAGAGATGCAGGAAAGAAAAGCTACCAAGGTGTAAGAGAGTTAGTGATAGATTGGATAGGTTGGAGGCCTGCAGTCAACCAATCTCAGGATTAATGTACTAACGAATGAATAACATTATTTATGGGAGAGCAATTGTGTGGCAGCAATTAGACGCAGTTTGTTTTATGACAATTATATGAGCACAGCTCTATTTTACACATTTTCCACTGTTGGTTTCCACCCGTTTTTGCAAGTAGTTGCTTTTACAAAGTGAAATTAATTGTTTCAGGCGTAATTTTACGGAACAATTCTGGGTTTTTCCACATGAGTTTGCTTCATATGGAACCGGACCCAGTAACCGAGTGTTATATCATTTCATGATTATTTAAAGCTTATAACGTTAAGTAGGTATTAAATCATTAATTTAAACTTTCTGGATGAATTTGAGGCGGTAGTTATATATAAAATGTTTTGAAACTACTATGAAGATGGCCTACAGTGATTTAAAAACTAAAAAAGTCATACGTATTTAATAATAGCCCAATAAAAATAAGGCCATCAAGGAGAAATAAAAAAACGACAATTCGGGGAAAGAGGAATAATTGATCGCCTCGCAGGACGGTTATCTGGGCGAATGGAACCAACGGAGTGGGAGATCCGTCGAATCGCAACTACCTCAACATAGTGAAGAAAATTATGTTCAAATTTCTCACCACGGATTGGCAGAGTAGCGGTGGGGGGTCATTTACCACCTCCGACACCGCAGAAAGAGGAAAATTTGGAGGAACACAACACCTAATCTGCGACCTTTTTGGTCGCATCGGAAAATTGGACCTAGTCGGAAATTGTGCTGCTCGCCAGGCTAACCAGTTTCGTTTCACTGTTCCCATTCCTAAACCACAGTAATCAACCCGAAGGTTGGTATATTAAGTGAGAGTAGAGCTCACCTAGTACTAAGGCCACGGGGCGTGTGGAAATTAACATACATCACAGGGTAGAGGGACCAGTTCCTTTCCCTTTGGCGCCTGTGGTTTCCCACGAAGATGTGGTGCCCGAAAAATCACTCAGCTTGGGATTAGCTGGAGGTGTCCTGCTCGTCACCGGGTCTCGAACCCGGGTCCCCCGGTCAGTTGCCAAGCACTCTACCCGCTGGGCTACCACGACCTCTCCCATTCCTTAGGGTCCCACTATTCCTTCGACCTTAGGTCCTTGTTTTGGAAGGAGGAACCATATTCTCCGAACCGCGTGCCCCCCTCCCCCCTCACACACACACACAATCTTTGACTGAGTCCAAGATGGAAGTTTAGGATCCCTCCTCCTCTCCGTCACCCGACCCTTTCTTGTTCGTTCCTAAGGCGAGAGATGAATGGTCGGGATGGAGGGAGGCGTGGGACTCGAGGGTGGGTGGGTGGAAGTCGGGGCGGTTTAGGGGGATTGTTTG
>WURS02120272.1:0-22818 GCA_011762765.2 Rhinocypha anisoptera | reverse complement strand
ACCTGAATATGACGCCGTAGCGTTGAAACTAGTCGTACCAGATTAAAAATCTTAGTGGAAAAAGACGGAGTACTTTATTCTTTTTTCCCACATGTTTATGTCGGTAATTTTTATTTTTGTGAACAAATTAGGCTAACTTTATTCGAGTGTCTTCCCCCTCTTCAAACCATCAGTTTTGATAGTAACGATCCTCATAACCATCAGATTGCTCTATCTCCCACTCGTACCGTAATGTTTTGAAGTTATATTTCGTTTTTTTTTTCAAAATAGATAGCCTTCCGATCTAACATTCTGGTGCAGCCCGTGAATACCATTCAATTTCATTTTGTGTTTGCACTCGGAAGAAATTTGAGTGGCCCTTCATCCTTTATGTCTTTGCCACTATAGTATTACCCACACTACCTAATCTGATTATCTTTACTTCTTCAGACACCTTTCATCACTGCCTTCAGCCTTTGTGGTCCTTGGCTAGATTGTGGGTACCCTCTAGGGGCCCCGTGCCCCTCTCACTTGTGGGAGGAGCGGGGCCCGCCGGGGTACCCTCCCGTTGATCTGGAAATAAGCGAAAAGCTTCCGCCGGACTGGAGGGAACCCGTAACGGCAGCTCCAGAGGAGGCGTAACGCTTGCCTTCAGCATTGTATTATAACTTCATATCTTGTGAATACTACATTTCATTCTTGAAGTTCACCCACCAAAGTTTTCTCTCCTCTTTTTTACTCTCTATTTTGCCCATATTTTTTTTACCTATACCAGTAAAATAAAAATCGCTATTAATTATTCTCCCGGTTTTGTCAGGGAAACTACGCTGAACACAAAAGTGCTTTGTATACGATAATTCACTTTAATCTATCCTTTTAACCTTGATCGAATAACCCATATACTCAATTTCTTATCCTAAACGCTTCTTTCGCTGGAGCAGTTCTTACTTTTCATCACTAAAACTCGTCTTTTTCCATTTTAAAAGATAACCTAAAGGTAAAGTGTTCCATTTTATACCCTCTTGATTTCAAACATTTTTAAAACTTAATCTTTAAACTTCACTTATAACTTAGTCTTTTATTATTTCGTTAGTGTTATTAATTTCCTTCTTTTATAATGTTTATTCATACCTATTTTCTCTCATTTATCCGGTAATGTGTTAAAAAATGACGAATATTCATTGTTTGGTGAATGGCCACAGGCTTATTCGTATATATCATTGAATTATTTAGTTTACGTCTTCTTTCATGCCTATATACAGCTTTCAATGCGTTTCATAGACCTAATTCGTGATTTTTGCCGTAACTACTAGCAAAAATACAACTCTGCCAACTCCTCTGCCTATACCAGCTCATCAAATTCTCCAGTCGTTGCCTTATGCGGTCTTGAGTACTTTGCTCTTTCGGATTAGGCTTTTCCATGACCCTGTCTCTTCCGTTATTTTTGAAAAAATTTAATAATGTTACACAATATGTTTTTTCAATCACTGTTGATGGCAGACAAACAATAGAGACATCTTGAGTAGTTGCTTATACTTTTCCGTTGATTTTCTCATCGATGCCGTTGCATTTTGTATTAATGTTCCTCAGTGGTACTTTTGTTTCTTCCAAAATTAATCTTTTATTAGACAGTCCTCACATTCTGCTACTTCCTTCGGACGTCATTTCTTTTTCACATATGATTTGAATAAGTTCGTAAAATATCTTCCAATTTTCTATCAATCTTTTTGTGAATATTATCTGTTCGAACAGTTTGGAAGTTTATCTCATCGAATTTTTGCCTTAATTTTCCTT
Source organism: Rhinocypha anisoptera (assembly GCA_011762765.2). Classification (NCBI taxonomy): domain Eukaryota; kingdom Metazoa; phylum Arthropoda; class Insecta; order Odonata; family Chlorocyphidae; genus Rhinocypha; species Rhinocypha anisoptera. The sequence goes on along the minus strand of WURS02120272.1, from coordinate 21,045 downwards.
AGCGGATTTTATATGCGTTTATCTTTTCCACTTTATATGCGTGGTCACAGACTATCAACATTCACGTTGTATTCTCTTTCTATACCTATGATAATTGGCCCAATTTCTTACCATAAACTAGTTCAAAATATTCTTTCAACTATTCCCGAATGAATTGGTATTTATTAATAATTTCGTTGTCTTATCTCTAACAGTCGGTACTATTCTTATATGATTATTTCCCGTCGGTTCTCTCTCCCTTGATACTCTGTTCATTATCCCTACTCTGACATGTAGGTATTCAAATAATATCTTGGTGGTTACTTTTCCTCCTCCAAATTAATTTATTGACTCATTTTTATTAGATTCTCTGTGAATTCTTCTCCTTTTCTAGTTCATTCCAATTCTATTTCTCCTTCGACATTGCGATCTTCTCTTCCTCGCTCGTGGTTCCCCAATTACTTTCAAGTTTTCTTTTCGCGATCTTTCCCCTTCAGCTCGTGATATATATTTTTTATTGTCCCAACTCTTCCATTCCGTTTCTATTCATATTTTCAGGAAACATTCAATGATGAGATTCTAGGTAGACCAATTGTATTTTTCTATAGAGCCAGATTTCCACTTCCGCACACCAAGAGTCTCTTTAATTTTAAGTTACCCTTCATACCAATTTTGAGACTGTGGTCCGAATCTGATTTCGTTCCCGTTGAAATGTTAATGAATTGCTTTACCTTATCTCAGAAATTCCTCTAAATTCAATAATTACCTTAATGTACATTATAGAAAGTATTCATTGACACTATTACTGTGATAGTGTTTTAACGAAGAAACAACACCTCTTCTGTGATCATTCTACCGAAAAAATTGGTTTTTCTCACTACGGTTGTTTATAAACACCTTTTACGATACAAATTTGTTTTATAATTTCACTGTAGGAATTTAATTAAGGAAGAATTTAACCTGGAACAAAGGACAACATGAAATTCTTGAATAGGGACCAGGAAACGATAAGACTTCGAGACGAGTGAATTATATTTCAATCAAGTTACGTTAGAATGAAATGATAATACATTTCGTCATTCCATTGATTACACTCAGTTGTTCCAAAAATAGACCATGTAAATGCAGGAATAGGGCTATGGAAAAATGAATATTGCTGCTCCAACAGTCATCCAATTCAAATCAATCTTTATTTGATCGTAACTCAAGAATTGTGAGCATTGGACTCAAGGTAGAGAAATCCCCTTCTTATAGCATGAATATATCATGAAAACGACTTTGTAGTGACGAGAATCTAGTGGAATGACGCTAATCCAAGTGGAACTTCTATTCCTGCTTTCAGGTGAAAATTTTCTTGTACAGTATCTGAAAAAAACTACTGATTTGCTATTTACTGAAAAATATGGCAATTTATTTTTTCTTGGTTATTTTTGATGCTATCTCTTGCAAGAAATAAAGAGGTTCTAACTTTGATAGAGTGGAATCCAGCAGAGATAGCAGTAGAGGAGTTTAAAAATGATTTTGACATGCGATTCTGCTGATATGACTTTATATCTTTCCAGAAGACATTAAATTATACTCACTTTAGCCCCAGAAGTCGTTCTCCTATCGACTACATATTTCTTTCTCGAGAAATGATAGCATTTCTAGGAAATTTGGTAACCACTTCTATCCTTATCATAAATCAATTATAGGCTTGCGATAAAAGTTAAAGTGGGACCTTAAGGAACCTAAAATGGGTTAGGTCTTCAAACTAAAAAAATCATTTTTATTGTATTATGGAGACTAATAAGTTCATCGCGAAAAGAACAAATATATCGTTGTCTAATATTCTCCAATTTAAACATAATCAGACCTGTAAAATCCAAACCTGATACGCATGGAGCAAAAAATATTGATAAAATGGTAATTAAAAGCGAATTTACTTTTACGGTCGTGTTTTAAAATTGGGTTTGAAAAGACTGATTAAACCTAAGCCTGAAATTAGAATAAAACCTTTTGGACTTAATTCGTATTATAATTTATAATTCGTACCGTAATTAATAACAATTCGTAATACAATTTGCCACTTTGAACTTAATTCAAATACCAAATTCCCTCTAAAGTATCATAATTTTATCATAACTACCAGTATTTAATATTGTCTTTTGGATGTTATATGACGGTTAATTAACAAAATTTAAGTAATTTGAATCTGGTTTTTTACGCGGTCGCCAGTTGTCTCAAAGGTCTACCTAAAGGATTTAAATTGTTACTAATGGTTGTGTGGTGTGATGCCACGGATCGATGGTTCTCTGAATTAAATTTATTTTTGCCTCTTGGCAGTACAAAGTATCTCTATAGCCACCTTAATAGTCTGGATATTTTATTTATTGATTTAAAAAAATCGTATTTTAACGTTCCATGTACTCAAATTGATCTTTAACTGCAAGCTCATGACATTAGTTATTATTTTTCAGCCCCTGAACACCTTTCTTTCTGACCGATAGACTACCTATGGAATTATAAAATTTTAGATTATATAAAGGGAATTTTGGAAAAATTCCTAATTGTTATGAACTAGGGATTTTAGAAATATCAACTAGTCTTTTTCGGATCGTCGTCATTCTCTATAATAGTTTGGAATTTTCTATTTGAATTTTATCAGCAACATAACAAAATTTGAAAGATGAATGATATGACATGTAATTATAGATCAAGTTAATATTAGCAATTAACCAATTTTTTAATAAATTGTTTCACTGGTTATCTCAAATCATTTCAAATGAAAACTTTAGGATGAGTCACGGTCGAACTAATCCCATCATTTTAATAAAAAAGAAGCAGCCACCCGTAAATGTAAATGCAATACCACAATTAAACGGTATGGGATATTCATTCACACGTGAAAGTATTTAAATAAAAGAAGCACACTAGCAATGATTTTTCACATCATGTAAATCTACACATTTGTTGATATATGTTCAGTTATATTTAAAATCGTTCGTGGTTGTAATAGAGAGGGAAAGAATGGATATTTTTTCGGTAGAATAATGTAGAACAAAGCATCATATACTATTATTAAGTTTTTGGGGAAATAACTCGAGCTTTTTCCCATTTTCCCATTTTTCCCAACATAATTTCCCATTATGAGCTTTCTGTTTTATCCATAAAAATCTATACTTTTTGTTTTATAACGATGTTTCAAATAATACCAATTACAATTTCTCACTATGAACGTGAAATTGTTGGTAATTGATATCAACAAACTGTATCTCTTTGACTCCTATGATAGAAAAGATGCATATAAAACTGTCATTAATTCACGCACACACATGGAGAGGCGTATGTAATGCATTCTGTATGACATTCGTACACATATAGAGTAAATATTATTACACACTCTTTACAGTTTATAAAATAAAATATAAAAGCGTAATGGGAAAATAGATTGACACCAGTTCAGTTGAACCCCGATGTTTCTCGAATGAGAATACTGGAATTTCGTAAAAAAATGATAAATATTCGTGACGATCTATGCAGTGAAATTGGGCACTACGGTTGACGTGAATAAATTCATTAGGCGGCCGTATCAGAATAGTAACGATGAAACTTAAATTAATGGGAAGTGTACTCACGATCTCCCGTCAGCTGTGCTCCGTCGACTGTCTTTCCCACGAAAAAGTATAGGTACAGGATTGCGTAAAAGGCATTCATCTTGCCTCCTTAAAGGACTCTGCTCAACTGATCCCAAACTGTTTCGAATTCGAACGACTAACTACTCGATCGATGCGTAAGACCACCTCTTCCCCTCTCGCAGATGTTTCCGGATCCAGTCACTGTCACGCGTTCCGTCAGCTATGGCTTCCCTTGCAGTCGTACGATGGGTAGGGGGGAGGGGGGGGAGAGGGAAGGTTCACTTAGATTTTTATTTCTAATTAACTGAGAGAGACACGGCGTGGGCGCAGGCGGATGTGTTTGATTGCCTGGCGGATGCATGATGCGAATCCGTGCTTTTGTTTTCCGCATCTTTTTTTTTCATTACTGCACGTCTCCCTGCCGGCGTGCCTGTGGAGGGGATTAAGGGAGTCGGAACGAAGCGGAAGAAGGGAATTTAATCGGGATTACCAACAGATTTCCCGACGGTGTATCCGGAATATGGACAGGATGCGAGAGGAGAATGAGGCCTGAGTGGACTTACGTTTGGAAGGGTTATAAAAAAGGGAATACTTACGTGGATGTGTTACGTCGATTTGGTCTGGATTGTTCTTTGAATAACCTGCATTTCATCTGTGTCGCGAAAGATGCACGGGACATTCCGAACCATATTTATGCATTTATAAAATTACAGATGAGAAATTAGCCTCCGGATTCGGGCTTAAAGTTTAATTTTGTTAAAAAATACAATCAACTAAGGCTCTTGTAGTGCGATGCACGGAGACATGTTGAGATATGAAATTTAACCATATTGAGCACATACTTATTTTTATCCTAGTGCAAAAAAGTGTTTACAAACACAAACCGGATTTCAACGTGCTTATCGTCATCATCGCCTGAAAGGAATACGTCGAAACGCGTGTCGTGTTATCATATTTTATTTTGGTGTGCTTGTAAAAGTTTTTTTTTATTACAATAAATTGTGAAATCATACCACCAAGTTAAACCTGAGCTCGTTTCTTTCATCTATATAAGTATTTCACGCTTATCCTCTATGTCGGGGGCGGCGAATCTAATGCACACGTTCCCAAAGTAGCACACGGAGAAATTGTATTAGCACGCGGAGCTGGGATGGCGCTAAAGGGCAATTCCACGGGGAGTTTATATTACAGGGTCGAAATAACAGCTGAAAAATGATTCGACTGTGATTCATATTTGAAGAGTAATGATTATTATTATTATTTATTATTTTCACGGATACTTTTCTTTTTTTCATTTAAATTATGAATTTATTATAATTTCATGTTATTATACACCCTACAAAAATGAAATTAAGGTCAGATAGACATTTTCTATGATTTTTTTTGCATCTATTTATCTTTCTTATGCACTATGATAAAATATTTAGACTTGAAAAGCTATAATTGCGAATACCAATTAAAAATTGTTTTTCATTAAAAAAATATCCTATTCTTCTTATAAACGTTTATAAAAATCGATATCTCAATCTCAGTACGTGCGAATCAAATCAAGACACACATTTTTTTGTAAACTTGGGCACCCAATCGACAAAGGTTCGCTAAACCTGCGCTATGATGTCTAGAATAGTGTATTTATCTTAGGAAATAAATATTTAATTGTGCTTAAAGGTTATAGGGAGCATAAGTAAGTAGATGTATACAAGTACGAATGGTATTTGTTTGGGTTAGAGGGTTCTGCCTCTTTGTTTGTTGTACAATTTTATTGGATTAACACTATTTCAAGTTGGATTTAAAGGCCAGAGTATCAACCATCCAAATTTTCTTTACTTCTGCGCTTGGCAGTGCTTATTGACTATTAAAAGTAAGGACGTAACCAGTTAAAGCAATGCTTGGGTTTTGAAAGCACTATTTGGAATTTCGCCTCCCATCATTAGGTACTCTCTTTCTTCAGCGGAATAATCAATTGAAGTGCCACTAATGAAATGATGGTGGGGTCGTTAAAGCCTTAAGGTTGCTGACTCGAAAAACGAGATCACTTCGAATTATTAATTATAGGGAATATCATTGCGGAGAAAATCGATTTTTATATCAACAACCGGACCAAACACCACTGCGACTAGTTGATTCTCATTCTTAGTTGAATCGTATTTATCCTTCCCCGTTCCTGCGATCCTTTTCTCGTTACTGTAGCGGAAGGGGAAAAATAGATTCTTCCCCCCCCCTCCCCGCGTACCTTTCAAAGACAGCTCACCAGCGAAACCGAGTAATTAGCGTCTTTAAAAAAATATATATACCATGGAACTCTCACGGATTGAGCTTAGTAATTGGGGCGAATTTTATGGGAATTTTGACTAATGAGGTTTTCGGAGTGTTTAATTCTCCATACTGTTGTTCATTCCGCAGCCATATTGGGCGAAATGGGGATACAGAACTCATTTCAATTCTGGGCGCGCCGTTCCCCCCACCCACACACCCCTCCGCTCTCGAAAATGAGAAAGAGGGGGCGCGCGGGTGGTTACGGCGGGAGTCGCGGGGGTTCTCGGGCCGAGGAGAGAAGGCGGGCGTCAGGGCGGGAGCGAATTTTGATGAGAGAGTGCGGCGGAAGCGAGCGTGCCTTTCGCACTGTGGGACGGTGGAGGGAACGACGGGGGTAAAATTGGGAGATGGGCCGAGGGATTGCCCGCACCGCGAGGGTTAGTCGTTCCGGATTTGGCCTGTTGTTCTGGGAAAACTATTAGCAGAGATAACAGAATCCGATGTTGATATCTGTACCCTTTGCCTACGTGCCTCGTCCGGCCGGCCACTTAGAACGCTTACGAGCAGGTTCGCCGTTCCCTCCTTGAACCTAGTCCTTTGCTTCGTTCTGGAACTCGGATAAATGGCAATCGGAAAAAGACTCTGATAAGGTAACACATATAGGGCGAGACTTTTTACTCGTAGAACTGAGAATATTATTTCTCCCTCCGAGCAATATACATTTAATCGGGAACCTTAATGAAATCTAACTCCATGGTGCTATTTACAACAGTTGTGATGTCTCATTGAGAATGTCTTTCTCACAAAATACAAAACGGGAAACTTCTGCATAGGGTCATGAAATTTAATCCTCGATCTGGAAGTAATGCACACATGATTTAAATAAGATTATACTCGACTGCCATTCAAATTTTTTTCATATAATATAATGTAGTCTTCTATAAAAATGCATTATAGGGGAAATTAGGATCATGGGCTCCTCTCTAACATATAATTATTTTTTAACCAATTAAATTTTAAAGAAATCACCCATACCGGGATCGGGACTCGAATCCGTGACCTTTGGTTTAGCAGGCGAACACGCTGCCCACCAATGTAACCCAGGTGGCTTTTGATACAATAAATATATTTTTACATTTTTTGGGGAACTGGTCCGACAAAAGAAGTTTGGCAATATACATCTCAACTTATTCGGCATGGTGTATAAGACCACGTGCTAGCCAATGGGTGCTTTTCAATTTCAGCGACAATGAGAAAGTAATTGGAGAGCATTTATGGAGGATATCCGACACGGTAGAGGCCTCCATGGTGCTATTTATACACTGAATTTCTTAAGTATTTTTCCGATTCATACACATATCGTTCAGCAAAAGCTGGAGGAGGAGATATTGACATACCTGTCATCATTGTAAGTTATACGTATTATGTCAGAGGATATCAGTGCGTACTGTGTAATCAATCTGGATATTTATAAAGTGACATTCTTAATTTTCAGAAAAGAATCAGTTATTGTTCATTATATCTGCGAATAGTTTCGAATTTAATATTTCCAAATTAAGCGTTTTGTCTTTCAGCAGGAGTGCTATGAATTCTCATAGTTGGAAAGGGTAATATTACAGAAAACCCATTAAATGTAAGCCCTCTGTGATAAATCATTTAGTTTAATATTTATTCCCCAGATACTTAGCTTTAAAGAGTCTATGTGCGTTTGCTCCTCTTAACATTTTTTCCATGGATTATATTTCACAAGTTTTTCTTACACGCATCTGAATGAATTTACCGTTGCAATATCTGATACTCAGACCACGATCAGCGTTCCATACAACTGGAAAACATGAAAAATCACGTAATTGAAGAATTACGGGTTTATATTTTTAGGGGAAAATGGGCCGGATGTAGGTTATTCGCAACGACAAAATTCGAAAGTCTGCATGATTTTATTCTCATTCATGCATCATGAGTTTGTTTGCTACAGATGTTCGTAATATTTAAATACAGTAAAAAAGTATGGTTTGATTTTTTAATAGTTTTTAACAACATTAAAATTTCAATACCGATTATACACTTAGACATCATCCAACTTGAACTGTTCAGATGTTTGAATGATAGATTAAAAGTCCCTGTTCATATTTTGCCTGTCTTAAGACTCTGGCTTAAAGGCAATTGTATTGCCAGTTGGAAAAATCGATGCTATATAGAATTTTCTCTGGTACAAATTGTTATTGAATATACCAATATGTATCTTCCTTGGCCACGTTTCGGACTGAGTTGAATCTTCAAAAATGATCCTACTTCTCTCTCAAAACGGAAAGCTTAATGGTAAGTCTGGTATCTCTTTTGCCGAACAATAAATGCTGGTAAATCCATTCACAGTTTGGTTATGGCTCATTTTCATAAAAATGAGCTCATGAAACTATTTATTTTATAAAAGATTTAGATAATTACTGTGATAATAATTGGTCTTTATTGGAGCTAGATTGAGACTATAAAAGTCCATTTTTCTACTTAACCCCTAATTCTTATTATTCCCAGATAGTAATCCATCCAAATACTGACCGAGCTTAAAGTTGTAATCTTGGGTGATCGGACGAGAACCGGTAACTTGATATGACCGTTGCATAGGGGAATTTCGTATTATATGTAGATTCATTGCAAGTGTTCCATTAGTAATTTTTTGGTTTAATAACTTATCGTTTTATTGGTCTTATCTTTATAATCCTTCATTAGGCCCAAGCTTAAATTGAATTTCTAAACACTACGTGTGTTACCTGCCACACACTTACTGGCCATCAGACTTCTGAGACTATTTTCTTTAATTTGGAATGCAGGGTTCATAGCCCTTGAATTAGATTGAATTGGTTACGTATTATCAATAATTATCAAGTCTATTTAGGGATTCGGGGAGATGGTTTGGGTCACTAGGTAGGCATTGTCTTATTCTTAAAACAGTGGTCAAGAGAATCGAACTTGAATTCCAAGAATTTACATTTCCCTGTTCCATTTCATTATCTAAGGGTGAGGCTTTTTTAGGTAATAATAGGGAATTACAGAGGAATCCAGTCGACCTGGTTAACCTAAGTGGTAGATTTGACCGGAAAATTAAATTTTAACTTTAAAACTGTGCAAAGGCATTTAAGAGTTGTTATTTCACCAAAAAGTGGCGCTATTTAAGCATACCAATTCAAAAGCCACTGTGGTGTCTTTCAAATTGGTATACGGAAAGCAAATTGGCCTTGCAGAAGCTCCTATTCCATTAATTAGCATGTTTGAACCATTGAATACCTCTGAATAATAATCTCTGACAAGTTGACATAGAAGAACTCGAGTGATCTTGCATGGTTAGGAAAATGTTGACACTACTTCGTCCCCGAAAGTTTGAAATTTCCTTTAGTTAAAGGATCCCATTATGTTGATTAATGGAGAACTTATTTCAATTCCTTAAACGACCATAGACTAGAAGGGATAATGGGACAGACAGAATAGTCATTTTGATAAAAGAAAGTGCATTTGAAGAGTCATAATTTAGAGTGAGTCATTAGGTAGAGAATGTGAAAATGTCCTTTAACCTCGTAATATTTGTATTAGATAATGCCTTATAGGTTCCGGCCGGATTAATCTGGTGGGTAGCGTATTCCCCGGCTAACCCAAAGGTCGCAGGTTCGAGTCCCGCCCAGGGAATGGATGTTGTGCTTGTCCAGATGGGTTTTTTCTATAACTTGAAGAGCTTCGAAATTACCATAGCCGTCGAAGCACCCTATAAACAAAAATACTACTACTTCCTTATTGGTTATTTTGGTAATGTTTTAAACTAATCGATATTTTATTTTATAATATATAATTTGAAATAAGATATTACGTACTTATAATGGACAATTATGATTATGGTTCTAATATAAATTAGATAAAACAGCTTCAGGGCTGATTTAGTTTCGTGTTTCAGTAAATATTTCTTGTGAATTTGGCCGTGCATTTTTAATCAAATCATGAGGGGATATTTGAACTCCATCGAAAAAAATGTTGGAATGTCTTCATTACTTCAGCTTTTTTAGATGATTTAATATTTTAATAAGATCGCGTCTTTTAATAGAGACATCTTCAGCTCAGGAACTTGCGTTAAAAAAGGGAAACTACCCAATAATAAAGTAAATGAGGAGTTTCAACTGGACTTGATGAATCTTTTCGGTTACGATAAAATTATACAAGTATGCTTTATAATAAACAGGAAGTGCTTAGAGTGAAGAAAAATCATTTATCAAGGTTCATTAATTGTATTCTAATTAGTTTATTTTACAGTGAACCCATGTTTATGATTTTCACTGGGTATGTTGTTTGGATGTGCCTCCTGTCTGTCACAACCTTTTGTAGTCATCCTCACCACTGTTATATCAATTAAGTCTTTCTTTATCAGCGATAGTTTCAGGATTAACTCTGTGAAATTCTTTCATCTTGAATTAAAATTTACAAAATACACTGCAAATTCACAAACTTTATTCTCAAACTCACGACCCAGTTTTCACCACAGCGTGGCATCATCAGACCTGATGATGCCACACCGTGGTGAAGCCCGGGTCGTGAGTTTAAGAATAAAATTTGTGAAATTGCAGTATATTTTGTAAAATTTTTTAATTCAAGTCTTTTTTTGTTTTCGCGTATAGCGGTCAAAGCATTTCGGAATGCCTATTCTCAAATAGGTCTGTATTACTTGTGGCGTCATAGACGATGCACCGACGTGAAGTATTAAGGCTATATTATCAGAAAAATTATATATACGTGCATATATGTGTATATATATACTTATTTATTTATACAAAAACACTCCTCCACAAATGTTATTTTGAAAAATTTCGCGCAATTTTTTGGGGGAAAAATTTCAATTTGAGTATGACATCTCTCTCAAGTTATTTCAATGCCGTTTATGCTCAGGTTTATTTCGGATGTACCATGGCGTCTATTCCGCTTCGTTTTTATTATTGAACTTGCCCTATTTCACGTGTTGTGTTATGCATCCGTGGATTTCGCAGGAGACCCAGTTGCATGCACAGGTGCATTGTTGACGTGGCTCCGTACTCGCGTGAGTTGCGAAGTAGGTATTCGGTTCAGAAGGTGTTAGAAAAGGTTGACAAGCATGAGGATGCAGGGCAAGAACGTGATCGGAATCTTCACGGAATCTTGGTTTACACTTAGGCCCTTGAGCCGATGGGATCGGGCCGATGGGATCCACAAGACAGGAGGCATTTCTATGTTTATCTCTGAATAATAAACAGGTCCCTGCATTTTCTTCCTCTTTCGTTGGCTTTCCCCTTGACTTACGTTCGTGTATTGCTCTGTAACAAAATTAAAACCAAAACTGTTTAACTGACCCGGCAATGTAGTTAGCCTAGTTTCTTTTCATGTGCTACACGGGTTCTTAAAAAATACCAATTCATTAGGCGTGACTCAAGATGAGGTTCTACGGCTCCTTTAAAGCCATTCGAGGTAAAGCTTTACAAAATTTTATACAACCCTTACAGAGGAATATGGAAAGAAATTTCTTTATTAAAAATGTATTTTCTTGCCAAGTGCAAAGTTTTTTAATCCCATGTGAAACGGTAAGTTCGTAGAGTATTTAAAGAATTTGCCCTCTCGAAAATACATAAATGTACGCGCATTATGAAATAAGCATTGACCTGCAAAGGGAGTTTGAGCTTGGTTTAACCATATAAATATTCATTTTGTTTTAGCATTCAAGAATAAGTCGGTATAAGTTATCACAAAAGTTTGTAACGTGGGAATTCTATAAATGGAAAAGCTGTTCAGTTTACAAAAATTCTGCAGGTACAATACTTGGAAAGAAAATATTTGGAAAAGCAGAGAACCAAGATTTGACCTACGTATGAGGAACATCCCAAAAACTGTCGACAAGCAAGATAACTGATCATTGGTACCTTTTACAGCTTGTGTTCTTCGGAGTAAAAAAGACCGGAACTAGTTGATTACCGAATAAGAAAAACGAATCTCTCTCATTTTCGTCAGCAAAAGATGTAGACGCAATCGAATGCATTTGTGAAATCAAAGAGTAGCAGAATTTTTAACTTTTTGCTATCTACCGATAGACGAATGTCTTCAGTCAGTCTTATGAGTGCAGTTTGAGTGCTATGACCTTTGCGGAAACCAGAATGATATTTATCTAATTGGTTGTTTGAAGATAAGAAATCAACTATTGAATTATAAATAAATTTCTCAAGTGATTTAGAAATAGTACATAGTAAAGATATAGGACGGAAGTAAGATGGTGAAGTTGGTGTCTGAGTTTTTTAATAGCTTTCATAATGGCTGCTTTCCAGCTGATTGGAAAGAAAGAATATTTCAGTGAACAATTGTAAATTTCAAACAACGCTGGAAGTATTGTTGGTAAAATAATTTTCAGCGTCTTACTGTTTAGTCTATCTATTCCAGCAGCATTAGATTAACATCTCGAATATATTTTATCACGAGTTCCAGGGTAAAATTAGGGAAATAAAATGAATGCTTTATTACTGAAATCAGAATCCTGCTTAACAGGATTAGTATTTGCAGTTGGTGAGTGTGATTCAAAAGAGCAGGAGGATCCGATAGAAGGTGAGTTTAGAAAATATGAGTTTAATTCCTCAACAGAGAAATTAAGTTTATCGTCTTTACGAGATTTAACCAGCCCAAGCTGACGAATCTCATTCTAAATTTATCTGGGGTCCCATTTATCAGAGAAACAGCTATTATAAAACTCTTTTTTCGTCTTTTTCATTCGGATTAGAGCTAAATTTCTCAGAATTTTTTACTCATGAAATAATTAATTGGTTTTAGTTCGCTTAAATTTGCGCCGAGTTGCATCCCTTTTATGAATCACATTTTTAATTTCCTGGGTAACCCCAGGGAATAATATTCCTCCTCGGCTTAATTTCTTTAAAAGGTGCATGCGTATCTGGTAGCGCATTCAAGGAAGCCATGAATGTGGACAGATTGAGTAGGCAGTCCATGAACTATTATCAAAATTCTCTTCAAATTTAACCAGGTCAAATCTACTGAAATCACGATGGTTTATATTTGGGTGTTCGAAGCATGGATGTAATATATATCAAATCGTGATCTGATAAAAACGGCACAGGGTACTGGCTGTATTCAATGACTTGGGACATGTCATCAATAGTGAACAAGTCCAATAGAATACTAGTTTCAGGAAGGTGATGCGTTGGGGAAAAGGGGGCATGTGACAAATGACAGCGATGACTAAGTCCATATATAATTAATGTGTGTCTTTAAGCAAGTCAGGGTTGAAGACGCCGCATATTATTACATTGCCATGATTTGATAGTAATTTTGTTAGCGTGGACTCAAATTGATCACTCAGGTAACCGATTTTTTGAGGTAGATAGACAACTGCAACCACAAGTTTACCAAAATTACAAGATATTTACACAAACAAAAACTCAGTTTTGAAATTTTCACTGATACATAATAATACTTTATAACTAAAAGCATTACTTATATATTAACAAACTCCACCCCCGTTTCTGACGAATCGATTACTTCGAATCAACTGAAAACTGACCAAACTCGCATATTCAGATGAGATGGAAATTTCTAACCAAGACTCAGATATCGCTATGACATGAAAATCACTGTTTAAAAATGATTCCGATATTCATCATTGTGAGCAGACTGATTGAGCGTTAACGTGGCACATATTTAGCGTGGAATCAACAATACTACTGAATCTTGAAGGTTCACTTCCACTGTTGAAGTCAGTCGTAATATTACTTTTGTATCTAGGGTCATCTGAACTGAAATGTCGTTGCTATTGAAGATCAAGATGGTCATCCTCTGTGTGCAGAATTAGTCCTTCCTTTCCGTCGTCAATTTTGCCAAATATTTTACCATCTCTGACCCATAAATACTTCAATATTCCACCTTTATTTAAATCTCTTGCTTTTTCATACGGAATACGGTTGGTGGCACTGAGAAATTCATTAACATAAATGGGAATTATTAAGGTTATCAAACCTATTTCCTTCGTTGAGAAATTCCTTCGTGCTCTACGAGCCTCGAGTACCTCTGGCACAAGGCTAGATCGCAAAAAACGGACTTTAATAGCAGGGGGTTTGCTTTTGTTGGTATTATGACGCCCATATAATCTGTACAAGTAGTCAATATCAGCTGTGTCAAATTTAACACCCCCGGCCAATCCCAATTTGATACACTAGGAACCCCCACAATTCCCCCATTTTGAATGGAACACCATGAATTTTCACAACATTTCTTAATGATTCCTGCTCGGCATGATATAACTGAGCCTTCAAATTATTTATTCGCTTATATAAATTTTTATTTTCCTCAGAAAGTTTATCAAATCTAGCGCAGAAATTATCTAGAGTGTCATCAATCAGAGTAATAGTTTTTGCATGTTCATTAATTAATTCTTGCCATACAGAAAGAGTTTTACTGAGCTCACTCAATTCGTTTTACACTGAATTGCAAAACTCACATTGCTCATCCTGCATCACCTTATTACGGTCCAGCAATTCCTTCAGCATTAATCTGGAACTGTCAGCGGAAATTGAATCATTGCGAGGATCGACGGCCGAGGATTTAATCGCGGTGTCATCTCCTCGATCGGAGAATGTCTTCTTCATGCAAACGGCGCAATACCAAGAGAGATTTTGTTCCTGGAGTAGCCGCAAGTCGGTTTCGCTGATGGTAGTACATTAGAGATGGTGGACATCACCTCATGTGCCACAAATCACAGATTTTTTGGTGCGTTTTACGGCAAAACCACAAGTACAATTTGACATAACGAACTCCTTCACAGCCTTCACGGCAGCACCAAGTTCACTTCACACAAGATTAGTAGTCCAGAGAAGAGAGCACGTCTGCTCAACACCAGGTCTCAAGACAGAATGAGAGACCCATAATGATAATTTATATGGAAAGAATTCGGAACATTCCTTTCCCACTTTTGAGGGAATAAATCTGTTCAAAGAGCGAATACCATTAACCGACTAAATTTTTTCAAACAAATTCATGAGCGAAATAACGAAAAAAAATAATTCTCGAGTAAAGGTGGGAAGAAAACACTAATTCGCATAGTAGTTTATACGTTTAGCTTTGGAAGACTGAAAGAAGCTCGTTATATTATGTCTTAAAGTAATTTCTTCTTCCATTCTCCCTGCTGAAATGTGTAGTTCGTCTAAATGACCGATAGTGGATGATTTGAAAGGAGAGAAGAACAATGAAAATACATTGAACACGACGCCTCTCGCTTTGATTCAGAAACGTATGCAAAGGCACATTCTATCCACGGCACAACTTATATCCACGACATGCTCAGTCCTGTTCTGTCCCAAGACGCGGCCTCTGTTCTGCAACCTTTTTGAGTGTACGTTTTCCACTATGAAAACGGTGTCTTTAAAGGTCAATTATTTTTCCATATCCGTTTTAATGGTGGTATATTCTTTGTGTTGTGGTAATAAAATAAATCGTCGGTGAGAATATTCGCTCTATATGATTTTTCTGTTATTTACTAATAATTTTTCTTTTTTTTTGTATTACTAATACTTGAATCAACTAACAACTGGCGGCTAACGTAGTCTGATATCGTGTTTTATATCCGAATTGTACGAGATAGTTACTTAATTATAAGCATAATTTATTGGATACTATTTATTGATGTTAACATAAGGAATCTGATGTAGTTGATTGAAGAGGTCTTGACTTTGTGAAACTGTTTCATGTTATAAAGATAAAACACTTTGCCTTACACTTTCCACTATGCTACAGGTGTAGCCAAACTAGGGTCAATAAATATTTTAGTGGAAAGCAAAGTGTTTTATCTTTATGATAAAGAATCTGGGCGGATATCCGCGGAATTACTACATTCTTTGTCTAAGATTTTCCACGGGTGATTTCGGGTTAACTCTTTGAGTATACTTAAGGTGAAATAGCCGTTTAATCATAGTTAATTACAAGATGATTTATATAATAGATATACCTATGTGTTTCTTTATATTAGACGAAAACTGTGGGCACCATTATAACAGTTTTGATAATGACAAAGCGAAGAATAAGAACTGGGATATTATACGCGTCAAATATCGTTACATATCTTTTTCCCTCCGCCTTCTCGGCTCCCACCTCGTGTGACTCCGACGACCTCGTTTTTCCAGACGGAGGTTCCCGCATGGCCAGCTTGGGAAATCGGAGCTCCAGAGTAAACCGAACGGTTAGAAGAAGGAAGGGAATGATGGCGATAAGTATGAAAAGAGAGGAGGTCGAAGTAAGTAGAAATTGGATTCCGCCGTGGAAGAAACAGGTCGGAAGCGGAAAAATACGAGTGAAGAGTGCTTGGGGTGGAGGCGATTGATTGAAGAGGGTGAAGGTGCTTGTATAAAAGGTTCGGAGGGGAGTCGGTGGTTGGCCGGGGGATATCGCAAGGGAGTCTGTTCGCAAAAGGAGGCGAGGATCTCGGTGTGGGCAGGGGCGTAAGGGTTACTGGGGCATTGGCGAGGGAGTAGCGGCGGGAGAAGGAGAGCAAGTTTGGAGAAAAAGCGGGAGGGCAGACGAAGGAGATATAAATCAGCGCTTCGTCGGGGATGAACACGGTAGAGGTGGATCCCGTGGGGCATTGTGACTTCAGGAAGGCGAGGGGGGGAATGGGTTATTACGGATTAAAGGAGGAGGAAGCCAAGCCTAAAGATGACAAAAAAACAGTAATCTGTTCGACGTAAATCGAGAAAGATTTGCGAGCTTACTCTACTAGGATTACATATGGTCAAATTGGCGGCAACATCAGCAGAGCAATGGGATTATGTCTTTGATCTCACGAAATGGTGCAAAAATAATGATGCCTTGGTACTTCCTTAAAAACGCTCTCACTGTAAATTGACTATCAAAGCTAAAATGTAAACAGTGTTACACGATTTATTTTCTGGTTGACATCTACGTTTATTTATTAATACAAAGTTTAATTAGCGTTCGATTTGACTTTCCAAATGCTTCTTTACGCTGGGCAATTGGAGAGAGAATCAAAAACTGTCCAATGAAATAATACCTGCCCACACCCACCTTATTTCGTTTAAATCATTATTTTTTACTTTATTATAACCGCTGAAATTTTATGTACGAATGAGATATGTGTGTTTGTGATTAAGTTGATGAGTTTATTCATTCGATTATAACCACAATTGCTTCATATCTAAGAGAGTTTTGAATCAACAGGGATAATCACGCAATGCCTCCATTTATTAATATTTGTATGGTTAACCAGTTTTCTTTCCCAATTTAATTAATTTAATTTTCGACGCGTTACCTCGCTCCATAACTCGCACGCGTACTACGAATTATTGGCAATTGATCTCTAGGATCTACCATCTTTCACTCAAGCATCATCCTGCTGCTCAAGGGACCAGTTAGGTGCAGGTATAGTTGGCTATGTGAAATGGCAGTGGCACACTCAAACACATGGGGTGGAATTGTGGTATTTATTTAAATTATTCTATAATTAGTTGACATGTTATTAACATCAAGTAGAAATAATTACGTAGTGATAAGAATCTCTCTTCCTACCACCATCTGTGGGACTAAGCATTAGCCAAGTTTCTCTATCTTTTCCTGTCATTCCGTTGTCCTTTCTCCCTGCATAATTGATTCCAGGAAATGTCCCTTCTCTGCAAGGCCCCTGTCTCATTATCTATTCATCCTTTTTGTGGTCATTTTGTATGCTGCTTACCAGTGTCTCCCTCTTCTTCACTCTTAAAGAGAGTAAACCAAACTTTCTCTGTCTGCTCATCTTTGTTGTGCCTTCTAGTTGGTGCCCAGCAGGCTTGTTTTTGGCCACCTAAGAATCTAGTTTCAAATGTTTTTACAGTAAAATTGTTAATGTCGTGTATTGGTAATGGATATTTTTACTATCTGCAACCTTATGGGATATGAAAAGAGGGACCAAAAGGAATGATTCAAAGGGGATGAGGTAAGTGAAAGGTAAAAAAAGGTGTTTGTAATGGGTAAAATAGCATTATGTAAACATAGAATAGCGCACCAGAACGTAGTGTGTTCCGCAGAGTCAAGATGGCCATTTGCTTCATTGTTGTTAATGCGGAGTTGGATTTTGGATAATTGATTGTTGAAAAGTAATTGATTGGTGTTCGTGTAAGGGGAAGAGCGGATATTGTTGGAAAGTAATAGCGGGGACTATTCAGTGCGGAGTGTGCGAAGTGTGAAGTGAGAGAATAAAGACGCAAATTCCGAAAATGCGCCTTGACTTTATTAAATCTCTGCCCACCTTGACGGCACTATAGCGATAACCCTAACAATTATAAATAAAATTAACCATTGCAAGCGAAAAAAGAGACGAGTCGGAGGAGGTTACTAGAGTTGTTTTACGTAAAGAAATAATGTCAATAATAAGACGCAATTCAATAAAAATCTAGTCACCACTAACACTTTGAGTTAGCGCATTTACATTTTTTGGTAAAGGCTTGCGTATTAACAGTGATACGCTGGATACGTCACGTCCTACCAATAATTTCCTTTGCAAAATTTCCTAAAAATTTATATTTTTGGTTTTCCTCCTGCTTCTCTCAAATGTTTTATGTTAACATTAAATGAAAATCATAAATTAAGAAAAATAATAAAATTGTTAGTAAAAGTCACCATATCATGGATCATTTCAGTGAAATTTTAGAGTCACATTTGAGGTTACTTAGTCTACACTAATTGAGTCAAGTAAAATGTCAATAATGTTTTTAGATATTGCTTTTCCAAGCGCTACAACTGGTTTTCTACACCAAATAGTTTCTAAATCCTTATTCGAGTAACATCTGAATTCGTCATCCAAATGGAAACGTTCTGTTTTTTGGCCACTTCTGCGTTTCTCCTCTGATTCTCCTGATTCACTTGCATCTCTTCTTTCCTCCAATATTTCTTCCTCATGATCAATTCCCTCATAAGCAGATCATTAGCACTCATAGAAATCAAAAATGTGTGCGTAGATTATCCTTAAAAAGGGATTCATCACGTTTGAATTTGATTCTGGCTTTGTAGTTCTGTAGCGTCCTGTAGTTTTCCGTTAAATGCCTCAAAGAAAAAAGAAAAGGCCCTAATTTTTCGGATAGAATTTCCTGCGTAAGTGCCTAATATTCCGAGCACAAAGAGGACGTGTCCTGTCAATAATCCGTTTCAGGACTGCATATTATTGACTTTATTAAATTCTACTAGTATTTCACGTTTATCAGTACCACCTTAATAGAAAAAGGCCTTAAAATAATTTAAAAATATATACAAGAATTGTTATTTTCTAAGTACTTTTGAATATTATGTAAAATTGTTATTATTTATTTTGTAACTCTTTGTAACTGAAATAAACCATGTGCTATATAAAAAAATTACTAGTCAAAGTTAAGCAGGTATTCTTGTCTCAAGGGCCGGATAGTGAATGTGCATGCTTTCTGGTAGCTTTAAGACGAACGCGAAGGAGGGGAATGATAACAACACGGTGTGCCAGCATTAGAACATTTCTTTTCTCAGTTTTCGTATTCCACCTCCGGGGGATTTTTAAATTGGGTCGGCGGTGGATTGAGGGTATCCCTGCTTTTGGGAAGGGTGGGAGAAGTGAGGGTGAGTAGGGGTCACGCGGCGATGAATTAGTACGGAGCAGAAGGAGCGGATATTCATGATGTAGGTGCTAGGGAGGAATGTAAACCCTCGCAGAGTTTGGGGTGGGGGTTTGTGGAATGAGGATTCTTTGAAGCACTCTTCATTATTTCCCGAGTCCTCCATCTTACACCCCTCCGTCTCCCACCCTCACATCCCAACCGTTTATCCTCTCGGGGACATAGGGGAATTGAAATAGGTAGGGAAAGGATCCTTACTTTCGCCGTTAAATTGGGACGGGAAAAGAATGTCTTTCCCGAGATGAAATCTGAGGGAGCGCAGGAGAATGCACTCAATATGAAGTCCGTTTTTCATTCCATTTTTTCGCTACATTCGTTTTTCCTAGTTTGTAAATCTATTAAAAGTGGGGAAAATAACTGGAATAGCGTTCGTATATTTTCTAGATGGATGACTCTAGGACGGAGGTTGAGTAAGTCACCGCAGCTGTATAAGTCACCTAGGGGTTCTTCATTTAAAACCGAAGTGAATATTTGGAGGCTATTGAATTAACGTTTATAAGCCTGATAAATGGACTTGCATTGATTTCCACTGCTGACCTTAAAGCAGATAATACTCCCATGAAGGCTCGTTTATGCGTTACGGGTGAAATAATTGGAACAATCGGAGATCCCACCTTCTAGGTCCATTAGTTTCCTCTGTTTAAGTGTAGGTATATCTTTGAATTTAATATCCTCAGTGAACTTGAGAAGCTTAGAGAGAATATTTCCAGAATAACTCAAATGGATTATATGGTTCTTACGAAAATAATGATTGACTCGGCAAAGACTTGATATTTTCGAGTAACGGAGATCTCTTTTCGGATAAACAAAACACTAAATATGTGTTCACTATTTTAGAGCTACAATAAAAGCATTTTTATTAAGTTACATGCTAATATTACACATACATTAAGTTAAATGTTCTTAAATTTATCAATTTTTCTTGGTAAAATAGTTTTAATAGGAATATTTCTTGCATGTTTTTCTCGTTTCTACAAGTATGAGTACATGTTTGTTCGCCTAGCGCAGCGAGGGAGAGGTGAGTTGTAGGATAGGTGTGGAAGAGGCTTGGTGGATTTAAGAAAATCTTTTAAGTTGGGGGGACGTCTGTAGGCTACTGATGGGGATCTAAGTAAAAGAGAAGAGGGAAGATTGTTCTGTGATAGAATAGGATAGGGTCATTCAAAATGGTCTTGATTCTCTCATAATTCCCCGTGCAACCGTTTCCGATGTAAGACTTATCCCCTGATCATCTTTCAACTCCTTTTCTTACTCACCCAATAACGGGGTCCCTACCTCGCTCCGCTGCCAATTGCCTCAGCAAAATCTGATCTCCCTCAAATCCTGCAATCTGTGCCCTTCTTTTTACATAGGCGAGTGTAACATCCCTCTATCCATTCGCATTAACAATCACCGCTTCTCCGAAAAATCTGCCTCCTTTTCATCCCTTCCAATCCCCACCCACTGCTTATCCCATGACCACCCCTTTGATAATAGTTTATCCCTCTGTACTCTTATGAGTTTTCTCACACATA
>WURS02120163.1:0-20994 GCA_011762765.2 Rhinocypha anisoptera | reverse complement strand
TGTAGGATCTGATATTAACAAAACTCGGAATACCCTTCGTGTAATGGGCATGTTAGTGAGCTGACCATTGCTGACTTCGTGAAGAAATTATGTGAAGTTTGTCATAATACCTCCAATTTCATCGTTTTATCTGTCAAGAGATACATCTGCATGGATAAGGGACGCAAATTATCAGAAGTCCTTATTTGTATAGCAGCATTTTAAATTTATTAATGACACTGCACACGGAAGAGTTAACGTGGTAAGGGATTTTGAGGTCTAGAAAACATTGGTTAATAATGAGACTCAGAGGCAACATGTTGCAAGTGATTTTTATAGGGATAGGGAATTTAATGACAAAAAAGGTCAAAAGAACTCCGGTTTTTCATATGGGCTTCTATTCCCATTTTTATTGTATTAGTAGTGTCACTGTATAATTTTAATAGACTATATTCATTCTGAGGTTTCTGATTTAAAACCAGCCTGGACAGCTGCGATGTCGGCAACATTTTATAAAATGCGAATAATGGAAATTTCTGAACTTTGATTTCTTTCCCACAAGATTAAGTATTTTCCGATTGATCTGAACATATTTATGATATGTTTTTTCATGAAATCACATATGAAATGTGAAATGCCCTTTTAAATTTAGAACTTTCGGGTTTATTGGAACACACTACTGCCACACATTCCTGCGACGCCTTGCAAGATAATGCTTATAAGTAGAGGTGTACAATGAAGCAACAGCAGAAATAATTACAAATGACATACAGTGAAAGATTCGGCCATGGGATTATGTAATTATTTTCACACGACATACAAACTATTCATAAATTTAATTCATAGAGGGTTTAGAAGTCGCTATATCTCTTGCCGTCAATTTTCATTATTATATGCTTATATTACGTGTTACCCTGTAATCCGCGGCAAGGGGTGAGGGATCTTTGTTCTCTTGCATTAAATGGATGAGAAAGAGGTAGATCGTAAGTTACAGCGAATCACATAATTATCGTTTTCAAAACCTGTGTATCCTTGGCTCTTTTCCAATGCTTGAGAACCTACTGATAGCTCAGGGATTTCCTAAATGTTTTTTTGTAAAAAGTAGTATTACCGTCCTGAAGTACAAGAACAAACTCCTTTTGCTCTCACTGACTTCAATAAGCCTATAATTGTTTCCTTTAACTCGTCTGCAAACCAACTAGCCCCAATCCATCCGTTGAAGTAAACTACACACAAAGAGCCTCATATTGATACCCCTGACTCTGAGGACAGAGTCGAAATCAGAGCATTAGTCATTCACGGAATCCATGACCTATTCCGACATGGACCACTACATACAAATATGGATCAATCTATGTACGTGACGGCTGCCGAAATTGCCTTCGTCAATTTGTTCTGTACTTCTCCGTATACAACAATAGGTAACCAGAGGTTCGAAACCTTTAAACATGAGGGTCCAACACACTGGAATCGTATTCTAGATGGTACCATACTAATGATATGTAATGTAACGTAAATTTTTGAAACGTGAAAAGGCATGTCACGAGATAAAGACGAGTGCACACGGGTATAATAAGGAAAACAAGGAAATGATTGCAAAATATAAACAATCCTGGGCGTCAGTAACGGTTGCGTGTAAGTAAACGTAAACGGATTTTAAAAGTAAATATTAGTATAATGAAAGCACGAAAACCCACAATCATTCTGTTGTTATGACAGGAAACTACACGAAAACAAGTCAATGTCCACATTGACTTGTTTTGAACTGAACAACAATGGAAAGAAATTAACCGGATGTTCCGAGCAATGGAATGCACGAAACTCCTTTCAATCCATTTCGTAGGTTACACTGAAGAAAAATTCTGGTTACTAACGAATAATTTTCGACAACCTAGCTTATGCAATTGTATACACCGTCGGGGTATTGAACGCCAACCTCAATCAACCGAGCCAAATTATTTGTCAGATCCCAATTAGATTCCTTAGAATATAGAAAAAATCATAGTCAGCAGAGACTACTTCTCACCTATAATAACATTTACGAAATCCCAGAGCTTTCAGTAGGTTCTCAAGCATTGGTAAAGACTTAATGTCACACCGATTTTGAAAAAGATAATAGAGTGATATCCTGTAATTAACGATCTATCTATATCCCATACATTTAATACAAGACCACAAAGATCACGCACAAGGAGTGTATCTGAATGTTTAGTGGTGGATCACCCCTCGTCAAATTCATTTTCGGCGGTTTGCAGGGGAACACGTAATATAGGAATATAAATCAAGCAGGATTAGAAGTTGGAGGCAAGTCTGAAATGAAATGTCATACATAACATAAAATGGTCTCTGCCAACGAGAAAAGTGACATTATTGGCCGCTACACAACATTGTAGGATCTGATATTAACAAAACTCGGAATACCCTTCGTGTAATGGGCATGTTAGTGAGCTGACCATTGCTGACTTAGTGAAGAAAGTATGTGAAGTTTGTCATAATACCTCCAATTTTGCCATCTTATGTGTCACAGAATCCATCTATACGGGTAATGGACGCAAAATATCAGAAGGGCCCCTCTGTAGTGCAACATCTTAAATTTATTAATGACACTGTAAACTGAAGGGTTAAGTTTGTAAGGAATTATGAGGTCAAGAAAACATCGATAAATGATGAGACTCAGAAGCAACATCTTTTACTAGTCGTTAAGCGACAGGGATTTTTATGACAAAAGTGGCAAATGAACTCTAGTTTTCACATTGTCTGCTATTCCTTGTACTGTAATATGAGTAGAGTGAATTTCTTATATTAATAGTCTATTTTCATCTGAGGATTCTGAATTCAAACAAACCTGGACAAATGGGAGGTCGGCAACATTCTATGAAATTCGAAAAAATGGAAATTTCTGATCTTTGAATTCGTTTATGCATGGTAAACCATTGCTGAACATTTGATTGAGCTGAACATTTTTCGGGGATTTTTTTTCAGGAATCACATCGTAAAATGAAATACCCTTCTAAATTTCGAACTATCGCTTTTATTGGAACACCTTTATGCCACTCATTCATGCGATGTCTTGCAAGATAATGCTCAGAAGTAGAGGTGTAGAATGAAGAAACATCAGAAATACTTAGCTAGGATATACAGTGATACATTCGGCCATGGAAGTATATAATCATTTTCACATGACCTACTATCTATTGATATAGTCAATTCATAGTGGGTTAACAAGTGCCTATCAGGTTTGCCGTCTATTATTATTTCTTTTACTATAATATCCTTATAATACGTGTTACCCTGTAATCCGCGGAAAGGGCATGTGCCTGGGGGCGAGGGTTCCTTGTGCTCTTGTATAAAATTGATGAGAAATAGATAGATCGTAAATAACAGCGAATCACATTATTATCTTTTTCAAAATCGGTGTAACATTGGCTCCTTTCCAATGCTTGAGAACCTACTGATAACTCAGGGATTTCCTAAATATTTTTTGGATAAAAAGTAGTCTTACGGGGTACCAGAACAAATCCCTTTTGTCCTCACTGACTTTACTAAGCCTATGGTTGATGCCTTAAACTCGTCTCCAAACCAACGAACCCCGATCCATCCGTTAAACGAAACCACAAAAAGTGAGCCTCATATTGATATCGCTGACTCTGAGGACACAACCAAATCAGAGCATTAAAAATTTACGGAATTCATGATCTGTTTCGAAATGGACTACTACATGCAACTATGGAGCAATCTATGCACTTGACCGCTGCCGACATTGCCATAGGTACATGTTGTTACGTACTTTTCCGTATACAACGAGAGATAATCAGTCCTTCTAAACCTTTACTCATGAAAGTCCAACACACTGGTGACGTATTCCATTTGGGACCATACTAACGATATGTAACATCGTCCTTGTACGATCTCATTATATATAAGGACTATCCATGTAATCAATAACATCATTAATTCGTTTTCCAAAATTTTCACGTACACGTTTTCCCTTCGACAGTACCAATTACCTCCATAGGCTAACTCTATCCCCTCATTTTTCCCACATGAGCCCCACTCACGCGACACTATCTCACAAATGCCGTGCCTACCATTCGCTATCCCCCCTCGTGCCTCGTCCTCATACTCCACTCCGAATTCCCAAAGTGTTAGGCCTGTTCACATGAACCCGTTCGGGTGTTGGGTGTTCTTGCGCTTGGGCGATCTCCATTGAGCTAAGAGGGTAACCGTATTTCATTCTCTCGAGCGCTGAAGGGTCTAATTGCATGAGCTCAAATGTTGAAACCGTTGATCGAGAGTTCGAGCTTCAATTTAAATTGGTGCACCTATGGATGAGTTCATAACGGACGCGGGAAACGTGTGAATGATTTCTATGAAGGGATACCGTAAGTGAGGTGAAGAAAGGACGAAGTACGTATTCGGAAAAAATAAAGAAATATTCCCCGTCACCTCATCTTTTGTATCAGAACGTGGCGGCTGTGGCCTTTCGTCTTCTAGCCATGGAAATCGGTTTGACCCCACATCATTCATCCTCCATTTGTTAACGGCGTCAAAAAAACAATATTAAAACCATTGGCTATGAAACTAAGCTCCAGTGACCGAAATCAAATCCTCACAATGATCGAATGGGTGTAGCGGAAGTGGCCCCGTTTCGACCGTTCATATTGAGACGGAATTTATTGTTGTATTCATTTATGTTCGTAGTGATAAGTCTCATATTGTCCCCCATGTTGGGGATGATGTTCTATTATTTTATTTAGCATGCGGGTTGCTTCATACTGAGTGGAAAATTTCTCTTAACATACGCAATTTTGAATTCATGCGAATGTTAACTGGTGACTCACAACCTACTAAACACCCTTGAAGCGTCTTTAAAGGCAATGCTTAGAAGTAAAAGTGGACAATGAAAGAACAGCAGAAAAATTTACCAAGGATATACAGGGATATATTCAGACATTGAATAGGTACTTAATTTCACACGACATACACTTCATTGTTAGGTACTATTCGTAGGTGGATTACAAGTCCCAATAACACTTGCATTCAACTTCTTCTTCTTATTACATTCATATAAATGTTACCGTGCAAGCCGTTGAAAAGGACTGTGAGCTCAATAAACATTCACATGGACTCCTTTTGTGTGACCTTTGTGGTCTTGTATTAAATGGATAAGATATAAATAGATCGTTAATTACAGGATATCACTCTATTAACTTTTACAAAATCGGTGTGAAATTAGCTATTTTCCAATGTTTGAGAACCTACTGAGAGTTAAGGGATTTCCTAAATGTTATTTTAGGTGAGAAGTAGTCCCTGCTGAGATTGATTTATCTAAACTCGAAGTATTATAATTGGGATCTGACGTTTTATTTGGATCGATTGATTGAGGTTGGCGTTCAATACACCGGCTGAAGTATACAATTTCCTAAGCTAAGTTGACGAAAATTGTTCGTTAGTAACATGAATTTTTTTAAAGAGTAGTCTATGAAATACCTTGAAAGGAGTTTTGTGCATTAAATTGCTCGGAACATCCGGTTAATTTCTTTCCGTTGTTTTTCAGTGCGTGGACTTTGATTTGTTTTTCGTGTAGCTTCCTGTCATAACAACAGAATGATTGTAGGTTTTTGTGCTTACAGTGCACTAATATTTACTTTTAAAATCCGTTTACGTTTACTTACACGCAGCCGTTACTTACGCCCTGGATTGTTTATATTTTGCAATCATTTCCTTATTTTCCTTATGATACTTCCACCCGTGTGCTCTCGTCTTTATCTCCTGACATGCCTTTTCACGTTTCAAAAATTTACGTAGCTTTGTACTGTACCTACTAGGTACAATTATTTTCTTTAGAAAAATAGCTCCAATGTATATTTCTCTTGCGGGTGGTGGTACATGGTGAATTTCGTTCACCCAGGAATATAAGGAAGCTTTGTCTAACGACGTAAATACGTTTTATCATTTGGTGTTAAAGATTTTAAGAGGAACTATATTTGACAAAATGTTTGGCGATTAACTTTTGGATGATGAGAAGTTCACCCTAAAGAATATACCACATGATTCTGTTATATGAATCGTAGATAATGTACAATTTTTTGGCGAAACGATAACTAGATACCTTTCGGGGGGAAAGTATATTTGGGATATGTGGTGAAGAGTCAATAAAATATTTGGGTTCATAAACAGAATACTGGGAATAGTAACGAGGAGGTGAAAGAGCGTTGTCATTTTACGTTTGTCTTGAGGAAGCTTCGAATGTACGGGATCCCCATGAGGATGGACTAGTCTTGGAACAAGAGTGAGTGCATCTTAGAGCAGACATCTGTCTGCTAATGATATTGGTATGATCAATGGAGCAGTGTAAAAAATGTATTGGAGGAGTTACGCAGT
Source organism: Rhinocypha anisoptera (assembly GCA_011762765.2). Lineage (NCBI taxonomy): Eukaryota > Metazoa > Arthropoda > Insecta > Odonata > Chlorocyphidae > Rhinocypha > Rhinocypha anisoptera. The sequence goes on along the minus strand of WURS02120163.1, from coordinate 14,631 downwards.
GAACCACTCAATGAACGTTGGCTGAAATATGGGTTAAATTTTTGGTGTTAATTGGAATCATATATTTTAAATGAAGGGGTTAAAGATATAAATCAAACTCCGTCATACTATGGTCTGATAATGCCTGTACAATTCAGGAGATAGATTATATTAAATTAAATTTAAAATGTATATTTCTCCACAGAATCAGAGATCTTAATAAACTAGGTTTTAAGGATCCTTAGAAAATGTAGTGTATATTTTTTATTTTCTTAGAGCATATTTTCTTTATTTTATAATAAATATTATTGACTATGCCTCCAAAAGATATTTATATATATTGTGAAACGATTTGAGTGTCGGAGTTCATTCTAGTCTCTCCCCGAACACGTGCGCTTGCACGCACGTTACTTGGTGGCGGGTATATTTAGACGTCTTTATTTAGACAATGTTTTTTAGAGGCTGGGTTTGCGGAGTTAAATTGTGGTAGGGTTGCAGTGTAATGAATTTAAGAAATCAAAACTGGTCCTTAGCTGGACTCATAATTTCCAACGGTGTCACTCGTCGGGGTAAAATTCTCCCGTCCCGATGGCGAAAATTTCTAATATTTCCATTGGAAATTATTTCGTGACACACTTCATCTCCCTGTCGCTCACCTTATCCCCACTCCATAACTACCCCCCTGCGAGAGAGTGGTCCCCGTCCCTACATTCTCCCAGACCCATTAACCCTCTTGCACATCCTCCAGGCCTAGAAGATGACCTCCTTGAAGAATTTAAATTCATCTAGATCCAGAGTTCCTGCCACCTAACACCATTCCTTTACTGCAGCCTATGGATCAGCCGGTCATTTAAAAATTTAAAAAAGCTCTTTTCTAAAACTTTCTTCGAGCGTGGTTTTGAGGTAATTGAATGAACCAATCTCACTCTTAGAGAGTTTTAGAAAGACCTTTTTCACATCGTTACCAGCCTCAAGATGATCGACAAGGCATGGACGGGGTCACTAAGAGAACCCTTATTTCTGCATGCAAGGCGCTTTGGCCGGACAGCGTTGCCGACACACAACTCCGATGAGTTTGAGCAAGTACCTGCGGAGACATTAGTCGACGAGATTGTCTCTGGCGAAGATTATGGGGCTAGAGGTGGATAGCAACGACATCGATGAACTAATGGAAGAGCATAGCCAGGATTTGACCAACGGAAAGCTTATGGAGCTGTATTCTGTGTCTCAGTAAGAAGTTATGGAGAGGATTTCATCGGGGGAGGAGGAAATAACAGCCTCAGCAGAGCAACAACCTTTCAGAAAAATAAGGGAGACACTGAAATCATAGGAAACTGTTACATCATACGTTGAGAAGCATCGCCCTAATTAGGAAGTAACTATGCGCGCTGAAAATTTATTTAACGATAATGCTGTCTCATTTTTGCAAAATTTTGAAGCCTAGGCAAAAACAAATCTCTCTAGACAACTTTCTAGTAAAAAGGATGTATTATAAATAATAAATTACATTATTATACATTTTTTGTGTAATTTTTTCGGAATGGAACGCATTATCTTGTTCTACATTGATTTCTATGGAAAAAATTATTTCGCTTAACGAGTGTTTCGCATTACGAATAAGATTCGAGAACAAATTATACTCGTTAAGCGAGGTTCCACTGTATTGTCCCCCATGATGTGAAGGATCAGGAATCGATATTGTGTGCTGTTTACTCAACTGGTGATTGATTTTTCGACCTTTTTACGAAAGATATGAATTGAGTAAGATTGGTGTTTTTATTATCAATATTCGCTTCGACTTTTCCGGAGAAGGAAATAATCTTTCTCTCCCATAGTTGTATCGGAATTTTTGTCCGTCTTTTGAAAATGTGTTGTGTTTATGGTCTAATATATGGGGTCTATTTTCAACTACGCTGGAGGTTCTCGACCGTTCATCATTTTTATTTTATTTCCTGGCAATTGACCTACACTCATGTCTACAACCTGTGACAAACTCTATTTTGGGGATAGTTGTTTAACACGCTATCTTCTGTGATTTTTCGTACGTGTAATAGTACCCCAGAGATTAAGGGGCACCCGACAAGAGTGTAACCTCGGCCTGAGGTCCAAGAGCATATCCCCGTTGCTCTCACAGACTTCTGGAAGCCTTTGGTTGATGCCATCCACTCATCTCCAAACCATCGAGCCCCGTTCCATCCGTGGAACTATGCTACACACAGTGAACCTCATATTGAAACCCCTGATCCTTCGGATAATCGCCTTCGTTACCAGTGGTTTCGTAACTCCTTGTATGCACCAAGAGGTCACCCATTCTACACCAACCTTACTCATGAGGGTGCCACACACTGGTGGAGTATTCTAGATTTGGCCCTACTAATGATATGTAATAGCTCTCTTTTACCGTCTTACTATATAAGAAAATATACGGAGTATTCATTTTATCAATACTATCGTTTAATTCGTATTTTCCAAAAATTTCCCACACGCGTTTTCCCCTCGAAAGTACCTATTCTCTCCACACGCTAAATCCATCCCCTCACTTTTCCAAATCGAACTACACTCACGCAACACTTCATCGCACAAACGCCGTGCGCACTATTCGCTATCCCCCCTCGTGCCTTGTCCTAATACCCCACATCGCATTCCTGACGTGTTAGACCTGCTTACATATTCGTGTTCGGACGTTGGGGATTCCAGGAGCTCGGGCGATATCCAATGAGCTCAGTGGGTAAATGAATTTCATTCGCTTGAGCGCTCTAGAATCAAAATTGCATGAGCTCAAATATTGAAGCCGGTATTCGATCGTTCGACGTTAATTGATTTTGACCCACCCATCGGATTAGTTCATGGCTGAAACCGAAAATGTATAAATGATTTCTTTGGAGAAATACGTCGTAATTGATGTGATCCTGGAAGAAGTACGTATTCGGAAAAAAATATAAAAAATTCCTTGCCTTCCACTCGTCTCCAAAATATTGAACCCCGATCCATCCGTGGAACAAAGCTCTACACAATGAGCCTCATCCCAATAAACCTGGTCGTGCGGACACCAGATTCAGAGCATAAATTCTCATCAAAATCTTTCAGAGCATAAATCAAAAACCTTCACATATTTGTCTACATTGGATCTTTTCCAATGCATGAGAATCTGCTGATTATTCAGGGATTTCATTTCATCTTGGATGCCATGGCTTTTTCTAAACGTGAAGGAATCTTATCGTCAACTGGCTATTTCTTGGATCCATTGGTTGAAGTGGGCGTTCAATGCCCAGGCGGAGGTACACAATTGCATAAACTAAGTTGTCGAAAATGGTTCGTTTATGATACGAATGTTTCTTGCGAGTGGTCTAGGAAGAGAAAGGCGCTTTGGAAGGTGTTTAGTGGGTTCCGTTACTCTAATAGTGGATTAATTACATTCCGTTGATATTCAGTTGGTGGATTTTGACTTGTTTCTCTTTACATCTCTCTTTAAATGACAGAATGCTTGTGGATTTTCGTGTATGCATTCTTCTAATATTTTATTTTCAAATCTGTTTACTTTTAATGACATTCAAAACTTAGTAACTTCTCTGTTAAATTGTTTAACCTTACTGGCCCTTTTTATCTGCAATCACTTCCTTGTTTTCATTATTATACATCCCCTGGCTTGCTCTATTCATTTTTTCGTGTCATGCCTTTACGAGTTTTTCAGATTTACGTACCCCTGCAGCGATTTTTTTAGAAAGTTATCTGTTCTGTATTTTTCTAGTGCGAACCGTAGTACATCAAGGAATTCTATCAGCCAGGAAGATAGGATTGCTTTTTCTAACTACCTAAATGTGATTAATAAATGATTTGAGACGTGGAAATTGGAACTATATATGAACAAACGTGTGGCGATGAACTTTTGGAGGAACAGTAGTTCAACACGTAGCAGTTACTATATGAAGGAATCTGTTATATTAAGCGTCAACTCGGTAAAATGTATAGGCGATACGATTGCAACAGATTTTTCATAGGGAATGAATAGCTGAAGGTAAAAGAGCAATGATATTTTAGACTTGTTAGGCCTCAACTTAATTACTCTTTGTGTGTGTGGGATCCTAATGAGAAAGGACTAGTCCGTGAACTAGATCCAGTGCAATGTAAGACAGCAAGATTTGGTAAATGTTGTTACGATCAACGTAGATGTGTAACAAAGTTATTGGAGAAGTTAGGCTGGGAACCACACACTGAGCGTAGGCCGAAAAATAGGTTAAATATATTGTTTAAATTTAAAGTAGTTTATTTCAATGAAGAGGATAATGGTATATTGCAAACGCTTAACTATGTTCGATCAGATCACAGTCGGAAAATTAGGGAGGTAGATTGTGGAGCAGATACTTTTAAAATGACAATTTTCCCCCGCAGGTTCAAAGGTAAAAAAAAATATTTCCTAGGGATCCTTAAGAAATGTTAGTATATATTTTATTTTCATCCTGTATGTTTTCTTTTGTTTTTCTTATTTTATATTAAATGTTTTGCTTTGTTTCCGCATGATATGTGTTTTCATTGTGTAACGATTAGTGTAATAGAGTCAACGCTTAATTCTGGCTGACCGTTGACCTTGTGCGCTCGCACGTGTCTTACATGGTGTCGAGTATACATAGACGTCTTTGATTTAGAGAGAGTGCTAGTATAGCGGCAGAATTTGTGGGTTTGTTATTGTTGTAGCGTTGCTGTGTAGCGCCATTATGCGGTCCATACTGGTCATACACCGGATTCAAAATGTACAACGGTTTGACCCGTTAGGGTCAAACCCTTGTACAAACATTCACCTTTCCCGAATGCCAAATGTTCCCAAAATACCATTAGCACTCATTGCATATCACCCTCATCAAACTGCCAGGCGCTTAATTTCCATTCCGTAACTTCATACCTGTGAGAGAGGACCCCTCCACTTTACATCATCCCAGCCCCAATAAATTCGCTAAACCACTTCATTGTCCGAACAGGTAAGAGAATTAGTCATGCAAGAGAGTACATTGATAATTTAGGAAAGGAAGCGCAGCCGTTTGGACCTTACATATTGTGATAGGATTTGTAGTTTTTATGATGCATGTTTGGAGAGAGAAGATTTATATTTTCCCGCATGTTTTGGGTGATAAGGGATCGATTTTTGTTATATTTCAATATATTGGAAATGGTTTTTTTTGACCTGGAATTGGCACCAATTGCAAATACTCAACCAAAAAGATTGCATGTGACAATTAAATATTTTATTTGCAAAATTAATGTCACTGATTATTTAACGATCATTTCTTAAATTAAAAGGAAACCGGAACTAGCGAAACAAATGATTGCTACAAATTTTTAGCTGCGAGATCGATACCAACCAAAATCTCAATTACCTAGACCTCTCTATATCCCTGGAATACGGCTCTCATTCTACCGCAAGCCAACTCAAACTAATCATGTGATACCTGCAGATTCCCGACATCACTACCCTCAAATGCTCATGTGCTTCCATTTCTACATCAACCGCCTTTTAAATGTTCCCCTCTCCCGGGAAAATTACAAAAAAGAATCAAATATTATCTAACCTTGCTGTCGCGAACGGATATCAGCCGGAAGTCATTGACAAATTAATTTTAAAAAAACACAAGCAACAAGCATTTAAACTTTTACGCTAGGCAATAGAATAAAAAATGAGAAGCAAAAATGATGTTCAGTCAGATTTCTGGGCAAGGTATCGAATAAAATTGTGAATATGTTCCCCAAAGAGGATTTACAAAGCTCCTTCAAATCTACGGTGACTCTTAAAACCCTCTTTATAAAGTGCAAAGATAAAATAGAACCCAAGAAAAGAAGTGGCATTTATGCATTACAGTGCAGTGATTGTGGTGGCGAATATGTGGGTCAGACCTCCATAAATTTTGATTTACGGACAAAAGAACATTCAAGTGCCTTCAAAAACCTACAAGACAATTAAAGTAATTTTGCAAAACATTGGTTAAATTCAGGGCATGACAGTGATTTTGTTGTTAAAGTTCTAGCTTATAGTGACCATAGATGCTAGTTGGACGCTATAGAACAACTCGAGATTTTAAAAAGATTGTATGACCCAGACCGCATTATTTTAAATGAATGTTTGTTTCCGGCCTTTTCCCCAATCCTTACCACCATGAGTCACCTTGCCTTAAGGGAACAAGACTCCTCAACCGATAATGCACTGTTAACTCCCACCCCAACTAACCCCCCCCCCAATAGGCCACTTACGCCTTGCACAACCCTCCTTCCACCCCCTCCATAGCTATATATTAAGATCGCAATACCTCTACTTGTCATTTATGCACCTGAAGATGATGCCAGAGCATTGAAATCCGGATTTTGCCTTTTTATTTTATTTTATATTTGACCATCCAGTGGAGAGTAAATTTATTCTAAACTAATAATAATACCGGAGGACACGGTACGATGAGTAACAAATACTACTGCGCCATATGTGTTTGCTGCAGACGAAGCGTTTCCTCTCTAGGGGCATATCACGAGGCCGTACTCAGGATCCCAAATTTTAGGAAGTGAAGTAAAAAAAATTTGAAAAGTATAGGCTCAGTAGGGCTAGGCGAGTTGCTAGAAACTGCATCGGTATTTTGACCAAGAAATTCAGGTTATATCAAAGAAAGCTGCTATAGTTTCCTGATCATTTGGATCTTGTTGTACTTGCAACTTGTACACTGCACAATTTCTTAAGAAAAGAAGCAACATCGATCACCGAAGGAATATACAATGAATATGCAGAGAATACTGACGGACTTGAAAGAATACCTGGTAGAGAATGGAATACCAAGAAAGGAATACCAAGAAAGGAATGAGAGAGGAATACCAAGAAAGAGCAAGAAATGACGGTATATATGACAGGGAAATATTTAATAATTATTTTAATTCACCTTTGGGATCGAATGAATGCATGAAGCACGCGGTCGCATCTCTGTGAAATTTCTAGATTTAAAATGTATGGCTGGATGTATGTTATACCGTATTACTTATTCCATGCAAATAAATCACTTGCCTGACATATTCGAGAAGTTTCCTGAAATTTCCTCCCATATGTTCCTCCTTCCCACCTTGCTCACACGATTGCCGACCGGTTCAGATGCGGGTGGCCACACTAGACCGGCCGGAGCGGAGTGGGAAAGAATTCTTGCCGACGATTCCGAAGCGGCGGCCGCTTCTTGCCGGCCACCCCACTTTGAAACGGATGAGAAGCAGCGCTCCACCGGATTTCTGCCGTGCCGTCCGGGCCGATTCCGGCCGGTCTAGTGTGGTCAGACCTTAACTGTGAATTGTCGTTTGTATCTTCTGACCAGAACTTTTTCACACGATGCCGCAAGAACATGGTACACATTGGTAAAATTACAGTATTAAAAAATAACCCCGCACTTTATCTCGGGTTATTTTACGAGCAGTAAAATTATTTAGATCAATTAGCAATGTCAGTACATAAATCTATATATGTGAGAATTAGAGGATTCCATATTTAATTTCGACGTCTGTAGTTTTCTGTAAGGAAGCAGAAATTATATTCTTACGAAAATCATTAGGCACTCGAATGATTAATCCAAGACAGTTGCCTATGATGTCCTTGTTCGCGGAGACCATCGTGATCAATCCGCCAGAACCCAAGCAGGAAAAGTTTTCGGCGAGTGACGTCACTCAAGCGGCGGCATGAATCGGCCGTTAATTGCCCCCCCCCCCCCCCCCCCCCCCCTGCGAAAGATTTCTCCTCTGAACGTGACCATCTGTAGTCGAGCGATGAAACTAATTTCTATCAACAAGAATCTGAACTAGTTTACTGGAAGTCCTAGAAATATTTTTAAAGTGTCAAGAACGAAGTATTTCAAGACATGAGGCAAATGATTTACACAGAATAAACGTATTGCGTCTTGACTAATGAAAGGGTTGGTGATTATTAGTGATTAAATGAGACAAAATGCATAGTAATTCCACATAAATATGTATCTATCACGACCTAGGTTTCGTTGCAAATCGAACATCTTCTGTTCTGAGGTTTCGTTGCAAATCGAACATCATCAGGTGATCTGATGACCTGATGATGTCGCACTGCAACGAAACCTAGGTCGTTGATAGAAAATTTATGCGGAATCACAAAGCATTGTGTCTCATTTAATCATGAAGCAGTTCCTCCAAGTCACTCCGGAAACCATTTCCTAGATTATTGGTGATTTGATGCCACAGGAATCTTCTGGAATGCTATCGGCACATGTAATCTACCCGCTTTAAAATATGCACTACTAACACAAAATATAATTGTTAACTTAAATTTAATTCCACAGAAAAATATTCTGTGTAATGAAATCCAAGTTAACAATTATATTTTGTGTCATTACGGAATTCCTCCGGGTGACGGCCTACTCGGTGAATTTTATGCGCCTCCAATTCACTATTATACCTTCAGGTCATATTTTAAAAAGTTTTTTTTCTTAGTTTTCCTAATGGTGTATCTTTATTAGCTTCCACTTGAGCCAATTGTATGTTCGTGTCAAATCTAACATAAAATTAATAATATTCACCTTTATAATGTTGGCTAGTCTGATTTGATTATTAAGATTCCCTTCATAATTATTCAACCTGCAGTCAACCAATCTTCGGATTGAAGTACTGATGATGATTCATAATTATTTACTCTCAACTTCTTATAAATACAAAACTAATAGGTTCAATTCTCATATAACACAAGAGCGATTAACGAACACTCTACGGTAAACCAAAGCAATGATGCAATAATTTGAATCGAGAGGGAAGGAGAAGATTTGGGTTTTTTTGTGTCGGCATTTAGAAAAGGTTAGGCAGCAATATAATTTTCATTGACCTGAATATATTGCGTCTCCACAGAGTGATTTCATACATTTGTTAGGTCATCGAAGAATTTAAGAATTTTTATCGTCGTAGGTTCTTCTTAAGGAACGGACATTTTAATCCGACGAAGCCGGTCTCTAATTATCCCTCCCGTCGTCGCTCGCTTGTTTTTTCTAGCGTGTAATGATGTTCATACGGTCATCTCTTCCGATACTTTGTAACGAGGATTGAGAAATGAGATTTTCCACGGAGCCTTCCGCCGGCGAAAAGGTAATCCGACGCGTCGTCATCAATCCTAGAATGCTTTTCTCTCCGTTCCTTCCAGCCGCGAAATGGACGCGCGGAAAACGGCCGCTAGTCTCCCACCCACGACTTGAATACGTAGGAATCCTTGTTTCACTCTCTCGGGGCTTTTCCATGCCAATGTCTTCCCGTTTGACGTCCTCCCGCGCGGCGAGTAATGGTCTCCGTGAGTATTTCCGCGAAAAGTATGGGATTTATCTTTCCCGGAGTACAATGGATGGTTCGTTCCCGCTTCTCCTCCCCTCCACCCCCTCCTCTCACTCTCCTCCCCCCCTACCTCCATTTCGAAGAAGTGAGTGCATGGGGCTAGAAGGGGGTGAGTGGGGTCTGCTTTTTGGTCCTATTCCTTCCCTCCCCTTTACACTCTCCCCCCTTTATATATATATATATATATATATAAATAGCACATGAGTTGACTCAAGTGAGAAGATGATTGTCACACTCAAAAGAACACAAAAAAACACAGGCACAGAGATAATAAGACTCACTATTTTAAATTTTCGGTGGCTGCTGAACCACCTTCATCAGATAGGAAGACGAAACTCAATATATATATATATATAATTATATCCTATATGTTACTTCTCGGCCCAGAATGAAATGTGATTATTTCTGTATCGAGGGATTTGGCCAATTACAACTCCAAATATTTCATTGACGACGTCGTGTCGTCATCGTGTGTGGGTTTGTGTCGTGTAAGTAGTTTTTTTATATTTTTGTATATATATATGTGTGATGTATTGTGTGTGTATATAGTGTGTGTATACAGTGTCGAGTATATAGTTTATATTGTGTGTGTACAGTCACACTTCGTACCATATGAGCTGAGATAATTATCGGGTATACGTATCACAATGTAGTCAATTCGATTACAATGTAATTTGGGTTATACACTCGCGATGATCATCATGATGACAATTTTTTTCTTCTGGAACCCGCAATGCAAATGGATTTTGTTACAAGATGCAATGAACGAAACCCTGGTCACATTGACTATGTAAAAACTAAGTTGGTACGTAACTATATGCTGATGATGACAGCCCTGTCGAAACCCGGGTCGTATTTTTAAAATTAAATTTGTGTGGAATTACCAAGTGTTTCTTTTACTCCAATATGCTGAGCAAATTCCATGAAGTTACACCTGAGACAATAACTTTCTAATATGACTAATAGTATGAATAAGAACCGATAGATGGCAGTAGCAAGCGGGGGCACGGCTTAGAGAACGAAACAATATGTCAAAAACACTGAGTAACGGAAAGACTAACCTAAACGTAATATTACGCCAAAAACAGGCCACCCGCATTACCTCGTCACGTAATATAATGTCAAAAACAGGTAACGGGTTAAGAAATTGCAAAACACACTCGTGTAGTAAATTAAAATTGGAAATTGTGAAAAGTGCCCGAAGGTAATGTTCAGAATACCGATGATGTTTGGAAAAGAAGGTTTTATAATTATATCTTTCTTTCTTGGTCCAGAAATTGGTACATTGTGTAATTATGTGCTTTTTTTTGTAGATGGCTGAAGTGGATCCAGAAACTCTTCTGGAATGGCTGAGTATGGGACAGGGGGATGAGAGAGACATGCAATTGATTGCATTGGAACAACTATGCATGTTGTTGCTCATGTCTGATAATGTGGATCGCTGTTTTGAGAGGTACACAATAATCTTGATTTTTAAGTTGTCTATGAGTTATGTAGTGGTAACTCAACAGGTCTTAATGTCTTCCAGTTGCCTAGAGGAACAATGCACCTAAAGTTGTCCAAAGAAATACATTCAAGTAACAAGACATCCATTTCATTGATGGGAGTAGAGTGTGATATCTTTAGTGTGGCTTATAACTGTTATCCTAAGTATATAGAAGCTTGGAATAATACATGGGTATACTTTAATAAAAACAGTGTAAATTTTGACTCTTTCATACGATCATTATCATCACAGAGGTGATATCTTCACTTAATGTCGTCACCTCTGATGAAACTGGTGCTGTGAAGAATGAAATGGTTATACAAACTAGTAGTAGAAAGAATGATGTTACTTTTGTTTTTAATCCAAGTGATTATGATTTTCTTAAAGTTGATCCTGGGACTATAAAGCCAATTGCATAGAAATGTTAATTTCATTCATTTCCCATATTAATTCAGTTGTTGAGAGAATCAAGTCTGCTAAATGTTTTAATAAGTAACAAATATATGATGTACGAAGTTTTAATTACATAAATAGATGAACACTACTGATGAGTCATCCAAGTCACTTACGCCTTCAGCATTTGTTGGCAGTAGACAAAAGTAGTGAATGCTAGAATACTTGGATTCATCTAGGACAGAGTGCAGAACTGGATGAGATAACCTTTCATAAGAAATAAGGGCACTGTAACTACATTTGAATGAAGTTATTGTTTATTGCTAATAAGTATTGACTAATGCTCTTTATTTTAGTTGCCCTCCACGTGCCTTCCTGCCAGCACTCTGTCGTATATTCCTTGATGAATGTGCTCCAGACAATGTCCTAGAAGTCACTGCTCGTGCAATTACTTATTACCTTGATGTCTCTGCTGAATGCACTAGGAGGATAATAGCTACTGATGGTGCCGTCAAAGCCATATGCAATCGCTTGGTGGTGGCCGAGCTTGCATCTCGCACATCAAAGGATCTGGCTGAACAATGCATTAAAGTATGTTTTCCTAGATAACCACAGGGGTTATATAAAGTAATAATTATTTTTTATCTGCCTAGAGACAGGTATTGCATAAGGCATATTACAGTAGTCACATGTAAAAGGAACATAACAATGCCTACTAAAGGGTCAATTTAAAAAATAAGCATGCCAGAGAAAGGAAAAGAAAAACAGCACTGAGGAAAATTACTGTTTTACATAAATTGGATTTAATTGCTATGTACATATGTAGGATTTATTTCTTGATATCATGAAGAATGTTGATAATGACATATGTCAAGGAAAAGGATTATGGGGCTTAGTCCTTATGTTCAACATTTTTGCTGCAGCAAAATTCTGGGTTAAACTCCATCTGTATGCTGAGGTGTCCTAGAGATTGTCTACACCCAGTTGCTGAACTCTTTTGAAGTGATTTAGTTCCTAGTTATGAAGGTTCACCCTTTAGGGATCCATCTCATTGGGAATCCAAATCCTTCTCTCGAATATTGGTTTGTGGAAATGTGACCCTCTGGTGCAATTGTAGACCCCATGCGGCATGAGTCCACGGTCAACTGTATGTTATTCCAGTGCTTCTTCTAAAAACATATTTCTTTTAAGTCTCTAAAATGAATGACATCAGAAATGAATTTTTTTGTGTTATGCTACCAAATGAAATTTTTAAATAAAAACATATCATTTACATGAATGATTTCAACGTGTTACCCTAAGAAAGTTATGATCTTTCCATGATTTTTCAGATTATCACTGTGCCAAAAGCCTTGCCAAAGAAATCCTTTTAAAATGTGTTAAATGAGTTTAAAATATTAGGACATTTTTAGTTGTATTATTTTATAATGTATGTTATTTTTTCACTGCGGTGATCAACACCGTTAGTTAGTGATTAATACATTCTAGAAACCCACTGGAATTACCTTATGTTGACTACAAACTGCTGGAGTTAGAGGGATGCAAAGGAGTCCAAGGATCAAGTATCCCTAATATACTCTTGGGTAGAGGGGTCAGGAGTTTTGCAGAATGGTGAAATTTTATTTTGGGTTGCTTGCCTTAACATCAACCAATCCGTTGTGTATAATTGGTGTTTGCTCATTTGCATAGGAAAGGTTCTGAGATCTATTAATGCTTTGGCATTGGAAGATTTCCAGTTTATTGTGTATATATGTATGACAATAGCAGTGAAAGAGTTAAGGGTACTATTTATTTACTAATTGTGATGCATGCTTTCAGTTGTACTGTTTATGTCATGTAATTTTTTTCTTGATATATATTCTCTATCAGGTATTAGAATTGATCTGTACTAGAGAAGCTGGGGCTGTGTTTGAATCTGGAGGCCTTGGATGTGTACTGTCATTTGTAAGAGAAAATGGATGGCGTGCACATAAAGATACCTTACATTCAGCAATGGCTGTAGTTTCTAGATTGTGCACTAAAGTTGAACCGCAAGACACCTCACTACCTCCATGTGTTGAATCTCTATCCACACTTCTGAAGCATGAAGACTCTCATGTGAGTACATAATATGAGGATAGCAGGTTATTAAAACTGCTGCAGGCTATTTGGCATACCTGTGTTGGGATGCTTCCTATAATGCTATTTCTAATTTTGTTTTCACAATTTCTAATAACCTGGTAAATACTGGTAGCTGTGGGAATAAATACTCATACAGTGGTACAAAATACAGAGATACAAAATTAATTCGTTCCGTGATGGAGTTCTTAAGTCAAAATTCTCATATCTCAAATCAATTTTCCCCATTGGAATTAATTGAAATGTGATTAATTCGTGCCAGCCCCCAAAAAATTATCCCGATTTGTTAGACGTTTTCAGTATAAGAAAACTATATTTATAATGATACAGATATCATAAACAAACAAAATTAAACCTAATAAAAAACAAATCAAAGTAATAAACAGATATTGGAAAAGCTGATTAGCGTGTGGCACATAGTATGTATGTATTAATTTTTTTTCCCCTTCATTTATGCTTAAATTTCTATTTTCTTCTTCAGTACTTCTTTTTTTTGCCATGCTTTCATCTGCAAGACATTTCCATAGAAACTTATCAAAGGAGCTTTGTTTCTTTTTCCCTTTATATGGGCTAGGCAAGTGTCTCCAGCAAGCTGCCTGTCTGTCAACCACAAAAACTGCAGATTCTCCACCTTTTCATGGACAGAGTTGTGTAGTTTTGAAATAATTTTAACGTCCTTAGTTGGCCTTTAAGCCTTTATCGAGTCCTTCTTCAGGATGGTACATATCCCAGATGTTCTGTGATCACACTGTGTTGCCGAGTCTATTTCTCTTACGTCTTCCTCATGCTTGTCTATTGCCTATGTCATGCTTTAATTCCATGGATAAAACCTTTTTCCTTTACTCACCACTCTTCTTTACATTCATCTTCTTAGGACTAATGGTTATATGATAAAAAATTAGCTAAATGACTGTATAAACCAAAAAAACAAATATAAAGCTACACTACAGAAATGCTTCTGCAGCGAGGTAAGCACGTGAATTGAACGCGCAAACTCACAAATCAGAGTGGTGGCTCACTATGCCAACTGGCTGTGATGTCACCGAGGCTGGCTCGTATCTCAAATTTTGACTCCTAACTTAAGACCCTAGTGACGGCTCGTATTTTAAAAAACTCGTGTCAGGGCACTCATATCTCAGGGTGTAACTGAAAGAAAGAAAGAAGAAAGAAAGAAAAAAATTTATTGCTCCACAGAAAAAGAAAAATTGTTATAATACATCACTTAAAAACAATTTGGAGCTTTAGGTGACCCCAAAGGCAACCTGCCTGAAGGTGGGGCACCTTCAAAGAAAAACAATACTGGTGAT
>WURS02120053.1:0-22821 GCA_011762765.2 Rhinocypha anisoptera | reverse complement strand
TTCGAATCGGTTAAGAATTCGAATCACAACAATGGATTCGAATCGGTTAAGCACAGTGGAAGTAGCGTAACTCTCACTGTACTAAATCGTGGATGGCACAAAACCAAAAAAAATGACAGAACTTGAAATTAAAATTGAAATTGAAATTGAAATTGAACAGAGGAAACCACGACCATATTATTCATTAATATATAGGAGATAATAATAATGATAATAATGATTTCAAAAACAACTTTTGGGTTCGTTTACTTATTATTATTATTATAAAGAAAGTCTGTGAAAAAGAACCTTTAAGGTGGAATTCTGTCACACTTGACAGTGACATTTCACCGATGAAGTGGAAAACGGAAAACTCCAAGAGAGAGAGAGAGAGAGGGATTAAGTGAGAGTGCATGAAAGGAGGAAAGAAAAAGTTGAATGCGAAAGAGTGAAAAAGAGTGAGCGAAAGAGAGGGAGCAAAAAAGCAAAATCCATTTAAGTACATTCCAAAATGAAGCAAATTGCGTAAACACGACTCTTAAGTAGTAAAGGATTTTAAATTAAAATTGAAAATGTTCAACTCTAGTTGTATATATATATCATTTAAGAGTGGTCATGAATGAAATGATGATGTTGATGAGCATAAGAAATTGATAGAGTGAGAATATAAGAGAGAGAGAGAGAGAGAGAGAGAGAGAGAGAGAGTAAGAGTAAGAGAGAGATAGACTAAGAGTAAGAGAGAGAGAGAGAGTGTGTGTGTGTGTGAAAGAGAGTAAGAGAGACAGTGAGAGAGAGGAGAAAAGAGAGTGAGAGAGAGAGTGAGAAAAAGAGTAAGAGAGAGAGAGAGAGAGTTAGAAAATAAGAGAGTAGATGTCAGACGGATGTCTTTGTGTTGACACACTTGTGTGTTGATATATAAATGTGAGTGTGTAAATGCGAAAGAAAGCAGAACACTCTAAAAAGATGCAAATTTGGATAATATGTTTAACTCTCTTTCTCTCTCTCTCTCTCTCTCTCTCATTCACTCTCTTTCTCTATCTTTCACTCTTTCTCATTTTTTCTTATATCCTATTTCTCGCTCTTTTTCACTTTGTTGGTGTTCCCTTATCCTAAGTGAACATGAATTTGTATCTAGATATTTCTCTTTTTCTCTCTTATTCATCTTTTTCTTACTCTCGATTCTACATCCAGATTCTCTATTCAAGAAAATGAATATATGAGACTTACTTAACTCAGTTAAGTGATTCTCAAATGTACACTCTGGTGATTTGGCATTTTTGTATCATTTTCAATAATTCTCTCTTTTATTTATTTATTTTTTTAATTCATCAATTTTTCATTTCACCATTTAAACTTGAACATGAATTTGAACATTTAAACTCAATGTCAAATAGTTCAATGTTTAAAATCGAAATAACGTAACTTTGAGGGTATTGTTTATATATAATATATAAAATAAAACAATTGAGAAACATCGTACTGGATAATAGAAAATATATATTTACGTTATGTATTCTGAAAAAATTATTATTTGATAATTTTTGGAAGGTTTTCCATAAATTAAATTTGCATTCAGAGTTATATAATTATAAGTCTAGTAAATTAGCTTTATTTTTATGAAATTTACTTTGTGTGATGTGTGAAAGTGTGTTAAATAAGAGAGAAAGAGAGAGAGAGAGAGAGAGAAAGAGAGAGAGAGAGTAAAAGTGACAAACTATTAAGCTAAAATAGTGAGAGAGTGTCAGTAGGAAAAACCCCAAAAATTTTTATAGTAAAAATCTTCTCATCAAAATAACATCACCCCAGACTTTAAGGTAAAAAATACGGATGCCACCCAAATTGTTTAGTTGTCTGGTTGTGCAAGTACAAGTACAAGTTGACTAATAATCCTTATCAACCGACTCATCTCGAACTTACTTTTCCGCGTTTTGTAACTTCGCAGATGATGATTGCAACTTGTTTTCGCTATATTTATGCACTATTATTTTATATAGTAAATAGAGAAGTAAAGAAGAGAAAAAACAAATAAAGCAATCAAGAAAGGGAGAGAGATATGGAGATTGTAATTGAGCAAAAATAAATAGATATCAAAAAATGACACTTGCCAAGAAAATCTGGCGTGACTAAGTTCATCAAATGACATCAAGTGGTAACATTGATCAGGAAATATATATATATATATATTATCTTCTGTTATTAGCAACTCTTGAAACACTGTTTCAGGTCGGATCAATAAAACCGACTCAATATTGCACCAGATGCTATCAAAAGATTACTCGACATGTTTTTGCCAAAACATCACACCAAACATAAAACCTATTTTCTGAACAATCTTTGAGCACTTGTTTCTATATCTCTTACTTTACACACATACACATTTGGTAAAACTGTGCCAAATTTTTTGTTAAATCATATTTTTTTACAAGAAGAACTGCGCTAAAGCTGAAGATTTATACACAAAATTTGAAACGAATCGGAATAAAATTTGAATTTTAACACAGAAAATTAAATTCAAATTGGTTAAGGAGTCGAATCACAACAACGAAAGTTGGATTTGAATTGGTTAAGCACAGTGGAAATAACATAACTCTCACAGTACAAAACGTGGATAGCACAATACCAAAAAATGACAGAACATTGAACATAGAAAACCACAACTATATTGTTCATTAATATATAGGAGAGAAAATATAATATATAATAATAAATAAATAAAATTACTATAATTTTCACGGGCATTTTGAAAAATTAATCATGTTAACGAGATTCTTATTTTTCTTATCACCCCTTTTCTATCTTCTTCGTCCTTTTCAACGCATATATAAAATTTCACACTTAGTGCGTAAAGGTATAAATTATTAAAATTATCAAGTGTGTCTGCGGTTAAGGTAAGGTGGTTCAAAAGGATTTTGAAATTGAGATAGAAAAGTGAGATAGAACTCTTTCTTTCCCACTTTTTCTTTCTTTCACTCTTCTTTCTCTCTCTCTCTCTCTCTCTCTTACTTCTCTCATATTTCGCATTAATCTTCATGTGTAAGTAAGTGTCTGATATGATACCTCAGTCATTACCATGATCAAGCAGTGGTAATTTTGATGCCTTCAAGCAGATAAATCGTGAGTCAAGTAGAATCTAATTTTAAGTTGATTTTTGATCAAGGTAGAACAAAATAGGTTTTTCCTGCCAAAAATTTATCTCATTTCTATCTTAACCAAATATTTTGTACTCTCATTTTAACTCATCACAAACTTTCAATCTTTCATTAACACACTATCTTTCTACACTTTAGCTACACAGTTCGGCTTTAGATTCAAAAAAGTAAAAGATAACGGTCTCAATAATTGACCTACTAATTTATCTCTTTTTTTCTTACTCTGTCTGCATTTCCTTCTCTCTTAACTCTTTCAAGCGTCCTTTAAAAAGGCGGATGCGCAACTGTAAAACTGAGAGAAAGAGAGAGAGAGAGAGAGAGAGAAACATACACATGCAAACATAGAAAAAGGAAAAGAGAGAAGAGATGAGAGAGTAAGATAGAGAGAGAGAGAGAGAGAGAGAAACTCAAATAAACCCGTTGGCAAGGAAAAGTAATTTCACATCTAATCCTTGCCCCTATCATCATCATCATCATCATCATTATATAGATTTAGAGTGGTGGTTTAAAATTTAAAATTTTAATTAACTTTATTTATCTATCTCTTACTCATTCACTTAGTTTGTTTCTTTCTTTTTCGCTTTCAATTTCCACATTTCTTTCTCTCTCTCTCTCTCTCTCTCTCTCTCGTTATTTCTCCCCCTCTTTCAATCATGAGTTGGAATAAATCAATTAATAATATATATTAATAATAATAATAATCCTCGAGCATATATATACCAACTGAAATGTGAAATCAAAAGTGCTACTGTGCCAACTTCGTGAGTGATCTTTGGGAGTACATTAAAACACTACGGGGTTTATTTATTTATCAAGCAAAAATAAATAAATTTATTTAATCTCACTATTTCAATCCCGTCCAATAGAGATTTCGCTATTTTAACGTTGTAGGTATTAAAAAAATTATTAAGTTTAACTTGAAAACGCATATATTTTTAGCTTAAGTATTAAATAGGGTTATCCAGTACCACTTAACACATGATAATATATATATATTTAAAATATAAATAGAAAAACAGAGTATATTTTTTATTTTATAAAATAAAAATATTAATAAATAAACTTTGGTTGAATCACCAAAAACTTCCGGTTTACACCCTTTTCATTTCTATTTCAATTATTATTTTTCCAATGTCTACTTTATTTTCTTTGATTAATAATTTATATGTATGATTGAAAATGAAAAATTCAAAGGGTTGTGTTAAGTGTGTGTTACATCAAATGATATTACATCAATTGAATTGAAAATAAGCAATTTAATCTTTTAATACATTTTATATATATATATTGTAAATATATATATCTGACAATTACATGTTGCAGGTGGTAATAAAGTGCTCCACACCACCAGTAGATTGAGAGAAAGAGAGAGAGAGAGAGAGAGAGAGAGAAAGAGAGAGAGAGAGAGAAAGAGAAAAAGAGAGAGAGAGAAAGAGAAGGTAATAACACAATCAGACAATGAAGTTAGTTTTATTTCTCATCTTCACTGCATCTTAAATTTTATGCAATAAGAGGGGTTTATATAGCCGGAAAAGAACTGTGAAATAAGAGCTAAGAGAATTGCCTAGGCAACCGGTATTGTTGGATTATGTGGACAGGGAATTGGGGAAAATGTGAATGGAGCATAGACTGAAAGAGAGTGAGAGAGAGAGGGAGAGGGAGAAAGAAAGAAAGAGAGAGAAGGAGAGAAAGAGGGAAAGAGAGAGAGAGAGAGAGATAAAAAGGATCTAGGTTCGTTTTTTTCTCGGTCTCGCGGGTGCCATTGTCATTGGCTTGGGCGGAAATGGAGATCTCGGGTGCTGCCAAGATGAAAATTGTGGAACAAAGTGATTGATGCCAGAGATGGTCTCTCTCACTCTCTCACTCTTTCTCGCTCTCTTTCTCTCTCACTCTTTCTCACTCTCATTCTTACTCTCTCTCACTCTCTCTCTCACTCTCTTTCTCACTCTCTCTCACTCTCTCTCTCACTCTCTCTCACTCTCTCTCTTTTTCTCTCTCCCTCTATTTCTCCTTCACTCTTTCTCTTTCTCTATCCTCCCCTCTCTTTCTCCCTCTCTCTCCCCCTATTTCTATCTATCTCTCTCTCTCTTTCTCTCTCTTATTCACTAACACTCTTACTCTCTCTTTCTTACTCTTTCTCTCTCTCTTTCACACTCACTCTCACACTTTTTTACTCTTTCTTATTTCAATTCTTGATTCTCCAATCAAATTTCCTTTTTTTATTTTTAATCTACTCTTTACTTCTCTTGCTTTTTTCAATATTTAATTATTTATTTAATATTTTATTTATCAATTTAATTAGGTATATTTTTAAATTTTTCCCTCTACCCCTATATGTGTACATTTTGGAATTTTATATTATTATTATTGTGTTTTGGGTGCGAAAATACGCCTGAAATTAGGCTTTGCTGTATGACACTTGTGACACAACCCAAAAATACTAATCAAAATCGATCAATCATTGTTTTTGTCAAGTCATTTTGGTTAAATAGTTCTTTCTCTCTCTCTCTCCCTCTCTTTCAAATCACCGGTTGCGCAACTTAGCATGACTGGATAACAATCCTCAATCTACTTAGTATAGAAGAAATCATATAACGCATCATCATCCAAATCATTTTTATTACATCACACAATAGATTTCAAGTTCCGTTATTGTAAGTGCGCATGCGTAGTGGGTTTTTTAAATGCTAAAATTAATTATATTCAACTTGTAATATGTGTCATTTAATCAATATATATACAAAAACGTGAATATTTTTTTTATTTACACAATTTTAACCCTTTTATTTGATTCAGAGAGAGAGAGAGAGTAAGTTAGAGATAGAAAAAGAGAATCAAAGCAAAGCAAGAGATAGCAATAATTGCCAATTACTAATCATCATTAAAGTGACGCGTGCACTTAAAAAAGTGTGCCCAAGAGTCTCAATTAAAAATCATTAAATTGCAATTTAAGACGGAATATTTATCCCTTTCATTTTGTGTAATCTACTTTTCAAATTAATATTATTATTAAATGATGATCTAAACGGTTATGTTAATGATGAAACAATTAGCGGAAAAAACTGTATATTATAAACTGTATGAGTGTGTGTGTCATTAGTGGTTGAAATAAACGCATTTTAATTTTAATTTAGATTTAAGATGCTATTTTGAATAAAAAGGAAAAAAGAGGCAAAAAATACAATTAGCACACTAAATTTTAATTAGTTTTAAAAATAAAGAAACCTTTTTGTCTATATTTGTAAAAGAATTTTTTTGCTATAATTAAAATTTTAAAATAGGATTTTTTGACAATTATAAAGTTGGTTGAGTTGCGTGAGTAAAACCGGCTATACTGTTGAATGGTAATTAGCTAGCCGGCCAACTTTTTTCTCTTTTTGACTTTTATCTCTCTCTCTCTCTCTCTCTCTCTCTCTCTCTAATTCCTTTTTCCTATCTTCTAATTGACCTACACATGGGAGAAAATAGCAAAAGGGAAAAGAAAAATAGAGAGAAAGAGAGTAAAGAGAAAGAGAGCAAACTTTGGGCTTTTGATATGTAGGTGGATGAGAAGGTAGGCTTTTCACCGGAAAAACGTTATCTCTCCCACTCTTCTTCTTTTTCTTTCCTTTTAGTCTTTTTAGTTAAAGTTTAATAAGCTAAAATACACTCAACACAAATGCACACACCAAACTTGAACATTTAAACAAAATTAAAATAGAACATATATTCTAAATAAGAATAAATTTTGTTAATAATATATAAGCCCATATATAACTTTTTAATAAATTAATAATATATAATATGGTCATAGTTTTCTATGTTCAATCTTCAATGTTTGGTCATTTTTCGTTTTCTGTCACAATTTGGTAATTTGAAAGTTACGCTATTTCCACTGTGTTTAACCGATTCAAATCTAACTTTCACTGTTGTAATTCGAATTCATTATCGATTCGAATCTAACTTTCACTGTTGTGATTCAAATTTACTATCAATTCGAATCTAATTTTGACTTTTGTAATTGGAATACATTAACAATTCAAATCTAACCTTTTGTATTATAATTAGAATTTTATTTCAATTTGATTCAATTTTTACATAAAATTTCAAATTTTTATGTAATTTAAGTTAACATTTCTGATTCCTATCATATTGCCGCCGTTTTTTTATGAGTCATACAGTGCATTAGCTTTGAACCTCTTGTAAAAAATAATAATTAATATTTTATTTTCTATAAATATATATCTATATAAAACGGATAAAGACATGAAATTTGATCATTAGTTAGATCAAATACTCTTTTGATGAAATCCAGTGAGAAATTAGTATTTACTCAACAAAGTAGCCAAAATGGAGACACGCAATATGGAATTGGGCGTGTTATGAGCTATTAAATTCTCGTCAGTTACTCGATTACCGCAGATCCATTGGGAATTCTTCGGACTTCTTACTCCAAATATCTCTCTTTTTTCACATTTTCACTTTTATCACAATTTCTTTCTCAACCAGCATCACAAACACAAAGTATCTACAAAAACTATGCATTCAACTAGATCCATGTTAAATTGTTTACATTCTAAAAAAATAAGTTATTGATACTGTAAAGTGTTTCGATTACTAATTATTAATAATAAAATTGATTAAACAAGTTTTTTTAATTAATAATTTTATTTTAAAAAACTTCGTTGTCTATTCTTTGTTTATCTAAAACGAATTCTCCACTTTTAATCAATTAGGTAGAAATAGTGTTTAAAGTAGTTTAATTCTCCACGTGTAACAAATTAATTTTATTTATTTATAAATAATACTAGTTTATTATATTCTTTACTCTAAACTCAAGGTTTAAACTTGAAACAGCTTTACTGTCTTTGTAGTGTAATTCTATTGTTTTTAAGTTAAAATATGTTAAATTTTACCAACATATATTTTCGTAAAGCTGTCTCACGTTTTACCTTTTAAACAAATATGAGTCTTAAGTTTTCTTGTTTATCCCTATATTTTTTATACAATATATTTGATCAAATTTGTTGTTATTAATCTAGAAAAAGATGTTTTCCGTGTGATAATGACCCAAAGTGACAACATAGTTGAGCAGTATATAAAAGCCCTATAGACAGTCTGGCCATTGGCCGGGTCACAGATGGAAAACTCGGTGATGAAGATGGATCATCAAGATGCCAGCTGAGTGTCTATCTCTTCATTTATTTGCATCCTCTCTCTCTCTTACTCTCTTTCTCTCTCTCCCTCTCTTTCTCTGCAGGGATTAACACATATGCAAACTCACTTTATCCAGAGAGAGAGAGAGAGAGAGAGAGAGAGAGAGAGAGAGAGAGTTAGGGAAAGAGAGTGAGAGTTAGAAAGAGAGTTAGAGAGAGAGAGAGAGAGAGAGAGAGAGTTAGAGAGAGAGAGTTAAAGAGAGAGATAGAGAGTTAGAGAGAGAGTGAAAGAGAGAAAGAGAGAAAGATTTAGGGAGAGAGAGGTAATAATAATAATCAAAACCAAAGTTTCTTTCACAATGATTCCCAGGCTCGTAACCTGATCCACTTCTCTAAGTGACAAATCCAGACACGTCTGCCAATTCTGGGTATTTTAGAAATAGGACACAAAAAGTATCACCGGGGCAACCCTTAAAAGTTCCCAAAATTTCACTTGAATTTATTCCTTTCTTTCTTTTATCCTTATTTTCTCTCTACGTCAAAGTCTCTATTTCACTTGAACTCGCGTTCGAAACCAATTTACATTATATATATACAATAAAACACCTTTTGTAATTTAAATTAATCAAATTTCAATTTCTAAAGTTCCCTCCTAACAAAACTTCTTCTTTTATTTGATTTGAAAATTAGTTTTTTTTGTTACTGTACACTCTTTAAAAAAAGTCTGGTTTGGTGGATATATAACCGGGTCACTTTGGGTTGTCAGGTTTAATGTACATACACACACATACACACTCAAACACACACTTCTACGGGAGGTAGTTTGCTCATGATCGAGATCAATTAAGTGAAGAAAAATTGAGCGAGTGAGTGTGGGGGAGAGAGAAAGAGAGAAAGAGAAAGTGCGTGCCGAGAAATCGAGAATAGAGAGAAGTAGATAGATAGATGGATAGATTGAAATGTTGGTACTCTACCAAACCAATAGAAGCAGTCAATATTGGCAGAACACACTCACTCACTCACATTCACATTGACGACAATTGACAAGCCCAAAACTATCGCCATGGTTTGAGTGCCACCGAGAGATGCCATCAATTATTCATTATCATCATCGTCATCTACTTCTTCTTTTTCTTCTTCTACATTACTACTTAGTAGAAAGTGAGTGAAAGTGAGAGAGAGAGAAGAGAATAGGAGAGTAAAACCAGAAGTACTCTGGAGTGACAATCTCCATACACACAAGTGCAAGTGATACAAGATCTGCCACTGTGAGTAATATGCAACAGTACCTATTAGTGACAATTAGATTATATAATATAATATTGTGAGAGTGAGAGAGAGAAAGTATTCTTTAGGGAGAGTCAGAGCGAAATATATGCATTAAGTTCAAATAAAATAATAATAATAATAATAAGTCAATATTAGACTGACATATATATATACAAACTCATATACACAATGAGAAGTGAGGGACACAAAACATGTCCTTGGCTCAAGGACATCAAAGTGGGTGAAAGTGGGAGAATGAGAGAGAGAGAGAGATAGAGAGAGAGAGAGAGAGAGAGAGATAGAGAAAGAAAGAAAGAAAGAGAGAGAGTAGATAGTCGACAGGTCGTCGATAATAAAATTCCAACCAACATTCTCTGAACCTTCTGGACACTACACTACACTTCACTATAAGTGTTGTGTCCGGCACAGTTCGTGCCTAAGTCTTGGGTGAGACGAATTAGTTTGCTATAAACATGGTTTACTAACTTCTCTACTAGAGAGATAGCAAAAGTGAAAGAGAAAAAGAGTAAATTAAAGATTAAAATCACAATTAACAAAATTTTGCTAAAACGCCGTCTGGTTCTTGTAAAAAAACGACGACAAAACCTTTAAAAGTAAACTCGAGTTATCTGAATTCAAAAAATTATGCAAAAATTTTGTATCAAATTGAATGAGAATTTGACAAATTTCCCAAAAATTTTGATCAAATCAAAATAAATTTAGAATTATAACACAAAAATTAGATTCAAATCTGGTTGAACACAGTGAATGCAACATAGAATTCTCACATTACAAAAGTGTGTCAAATAACAACAAAATAAATAATATTGAACATAGAAAACCACAATTAAATTATTCAACAATATATATTGAAATTGAGGAAATTTTTAAAAAAAGTACAGAGAATTAATTAGAAAATTAGATAGAGATAGATAGAGAGAGAACAAGGAAGAGTTACTAGGCACAACTTAAAAATAGCAGCTAGTTTTTATATCTCAACTTTTTTTCTTACTCTCTCAACTTGACTCACAATTCATTAAAGTATAGATAGACAGTGTATAGTGGACAAGAGAGAAAGAGAGAGAGAGAGAGAGAGAGAGGAGAGGGAGAGGGAAAGGGAAAGAGAGAGAAAGGGAGAGAAAGAGAGAGAGAGAAAGGGAAAAAAGGAGAAGAAGAGAAAGAGAGAGAGAGAGAAAGGGAAGAGAGAGAACTCGAAAAAAGTTAGTTTAGTTGAGGAAAGGGCAGTTTGATAGCTTTGAAGCCGCAAGCAGGATGGCGCCAAGTGCGAATGAGACTGATTGCCTGTGAGAGGCTATAAATCACAACTACGGCTTAACTTTCCAGTCCGAGAGAGAGAGAGAGAGGGAGAGCTTAATTACTCGGCTCAATTCCATCGAAATTAATTAAATGGCGCCGGCAGACTTCAAACTTTAAAACTGTTGCTTCGCTAAACCTAGCCAAACTTCTTAGGTTTAACCGAAAAAAATAATTAACAAAAAATATATATACTACTACTATTAATAATAGGAATATAGTTAACAGTAAAAAAATTAATTAATTTTTTAAAGTTTAATTTAGAAAAAAAAAATAATTAATTAAATATATTTAATGACGTAACAAATTGCACATCTTTTCAAAGAAAGTTGCAAGAAAGTTTTCAAAAAAAAGTTTACTTTTTATTAAAGAAGTTTCCCGGATTTTTGTAAATGTAAATACAAAAGGTTGATTTTTGTATAATCTCTAACAATACATATTTATATATTTAATGATAATAAAAATAATAATTAATAATTTTTGTATTTTTTTTCTAACACTGAAATATGAATGACATAGTCAATCCGATTTAACTTCAAGTGACAATTTGGACATTTCTCTCTCTCTCTCTCTCTCTATTTTGTTCTCTCTTTCTCTCACACTTAATCCCATTTTCATAAGAATTTCAAATTGTAAAATTCGTGTTTATTTTCAAGCAAACATTGGAGTAAACAACTCATTAACTTTGTTTGAATGTCAAGTTCTTTTGAAAAATATATATGAATTTGTCCGACTTTAATCAATGTCAGTGATTTGAGACAAGTAAAAGAAAGAGATTGGAAAAAGAGTAAACGATAAATTAAATGTTTGTGTGAAAGTGACAAAATAAAATAACAAAAAGAACAATTAGGAAAAAATTAACAATGCCATTCACTAACACAAATTGCAATTAGCAATGGATTTGCAGATTTTTCCATCATTAATCGTGTTTTTCCTATTTTCAAAATAAGATTAACTGGAAACAAAATTTAAATTTTAAATAGCAACAGTAAAAATTTTGAATTTTTTGAAATTTCAAAATCAGTACATTCAAGGTGGAGAAAGAGAGTGAGCGGAATAATATAATATAATAAAAGAAAGAAAGTAGGTCAAATTGAATATAATAATTGTATTAATAATATATATATATATATGCCATCAAGTAAAGGTAACCTTATCTTGTTTAAAGGTATATAATAAAAAGCAATTTAAAGGAACCTGAGATTGCTATGGATAGATCCAAAAGAATAATAGATAATTGAAAAAAATGTGAGAATAAAAAGAATATAAATAGGGAGAAAGAACATGAAAATTAATATAATATACTTTGTGTTAAGGTTAAAGCAATTTTTTTTTCTATTCTATATACTATTCTTAACTTTTTAGAGTTAATTCTTTTTTTATATTAGCTTTTTTTCTTTTTTTATTAATATCGACATTGTATATAATAATAATTATAATAATGAAATATAATCCGGTTTTCTAACTTATTCACGCCTGTCAAAACTATTAAAAATGTACCAAGTCTGGTATTGGGTCCCAAATGGGTCAATTTTAATTTCACACACACACACACACACACACTCTCTCTCTCTCTCTCTTTATTTCTCTCTCATTCTTTCTCTCACTCTCTCTCTCATTCTCTCTCATTCTCTCTCATTCTCTCTCATTCTCTCTCATTCTCTCTCATTCTCTTTCATTCTCTCTCACTCTCTCTCTCTTTAACTCTCACTTTCTCTTTCTTTCTGGATTCTATTTATTTTTTAACTCACTCTCTTTTTCTTTAACTCTCTTTTCTCTCTCTCTTTTTTCTATTTTTTTCTTGGTTATATCTATCTCTTTAACTCTCTCTCACTTTCTCTCTCTCTCTCCTTTTCTGTCTCTCTCTCAGTTCCATCTATTTCTTTTCCAATAAACCAATCACGCTTGAACGGTAGGATAAGCAACAACTGTGCCACCAGAAGATTCAAATTGACAGCTCGAACTCAAACCCATAACCTCAATTCTGGTAGCGTTGATGATAATGATGAGAAAGATGATTTTAACGTTGAAATGCTTGTAAAAAGAGTTTAGTGTCAAAAAAATAATTCGAAAGAATAGATATAATATAAGTTATATAAGAATCAAGAAAACGCTCTCTCTCTCTCTCTCTCTCTTCCTCTCTTGAGATTCAGTGTCTACTAGTTAGCTTATTATTATTATGATTAAATGTTATATTTGCTTTTATGTGGGTGTTTGTAGACAAATTTTCTCATACTTATTTTCTATTCAATTTATTATTATTATTCTCAAATTTTCACCATTATTTTCTAACATTGTTTCTATGTTTCGAATTTTTTGCGCTCTTCCCGGTTGCAAGAAAAACTTTCCCTTACACTTTGTCTCGTTCGCTCACATTAATTTTCCAATGTAAACAGACCGCATTGGGAATGTGATAGAGACACGGAGTGAGAGAGAGTGAGAGAGAGAGAGAGAGAGAATGAGTAAGTGAGTGAATGAGAAAAAGAGAGAAAGCCAACACCAGGGTACTTTCATTGACTCATTTTTTTCTTCCAGAAATTTTTTTAAAGAGTAAAATTCCAGGGGGTAAAATTCCAACAACGCCAGCAACTCCCGTTGTATTCCACTTCACTCCACTCCACTTTATATGAGATTCACTTGACTTGGTTTTCCGGTTTCTGGAGGAGAGATTGCAACAACCTTTCCAGGAAAAGAAAGAGAAAGACCAGGACCAGGTGTTAATCAGAAGTCAACATGGTACTTAATCAAAATATTATATATTTCAACAAGTTTTCAGGAAATGATCAAATACGTATTACATTTAAAATAAACTAATCATTTTGTTCCATTATTTCAAATGATTTCATTCCCAACACATATAAAATACAATTTTTTCAATATTTTAATGAATAATATGGTCGTGGTTTTCTATGTTCTATGTTCTGTTTTTGTACTGTGAGAGTTACGCTACTTCATCTGTGCTTAACCGATTCGAATCTAACTTTTTGTGTTGTGTTTCGTATTCTTAACCAATTCAAGTCTAACTTTCTGTTATGATTTAAATTTTATTCTAATTCGTTACGAATTTTATGCATAAATCTTCATATTCGCCGTCAATTTGATTGGGAATTTAAACTTTTCCAATTTTTGCTCGATTTGATTCAAATTTTTTTGCATAACCCTTCGAATTAACTCATGTTGGACCTCAACGGCTTTGCTGCCTTTTTTACAAAATACATACGGCAATTTAGTTCTATTTGTAAAAAACATTACACTTAATATGAACTATTTTCTCATTATTTTCAAATGCTACCATTTCCCACACATTTAGTAAAACAATTGCTATTAAGTATTTATATAATAAAACAGTTTTGTAATATATATATATATATATTTTATATAAAATTAATGATAAATGAAGATATAGAGAAAAATAAAGAGAGGAGGGAAAAAGAAAGAAAGAAAGAGAAGTATATAAACCATAGGTAGATAGAAAGGTAGGTAGAAGGAATGGTACAGGTTTCACTAATTAATGATTTGCGCAATCTATAGTCAAGAGGGGGATATATATGTTATATAAATGAAAGTCAAAAGTTCACAGAGTGTGGTATAGATAATGTACTTTGTTGCACTAGAGTTTGAAAGAGAGAGAGAGAGAGAGATTACAGTTGTGCACCGGTTAGTCATTACGTCACTAATGGGACCTTCTGCCAGTTCTTTATTCGAGTACTGTTATATAATAATAATAATAATTTTTATCATTATTAATATTATTAAATTTTAAATTATCTCTAACTATATTAAAAATAGTGTTCATGGGAAAGAATTATAAACGAGAGAGAAAATGTGACAGTGAATAAAATGGTATAATGAAAATTGACGTTTAGACTCTGTTGGTTTATTCGGCCCTTGAATCAGTATATCTTCTCTCTCTCTCTCTCTCTCTCTCTCTTTCTCTCTCTCTCCCTCTCTCTCTCTTTATCATTCAATCGTATTATTGCCAGAATATGTCCTTGTGTGACATAAAATGTCGTTTTGCGTTTTGACTAATATAGACTTCGTAAATGAGAGATAGGAATATAAATATATTATTATTTGTAATAAAATAAAAAACCAGGATTCAAGTGTCTATGTTGTGTGTGTGAATGAGATTTGAGCTAATTGGATCCAAAAGAGAAAGAGAGAAAAACAAGTGAAATGTTAGCTGGAACCAATCATAGTTGACAGTGATGGAGATTGACTTGTGAGTGAGATTTTTTAAATATTTTATTTGGAAACTCTTTCACGTCACTTCACCGTCAAGTTTCATCTTAATCTCATCCTTCACTCAAAATTCAAGAAAAAAATCTAAAAAAGATAGAAGATTAAAAAAATAATGAAAGAGATAGAGTATTCTAAGATTTAAAAATCAAATAAAATAATAAGAATAATAGAATAAGAATAAGTTTTAATAATAATAATATATAAAAATTATATCACAAATATCTCTCAAAATGACTTGAGATAATTTAATAAAACGAATATATTTATTTACTATAGTAGTAAGCAAATTAAGTCTCAAGTTCGGCGAATTGCAAAGTTGACACTATTTCAACACAAGTTAGTATTTCAAATGGAACACAAGTTATTTGGGGTATTCTAGATATTTAAAAACTAAAAAATATATTTTATTATTTAAAAATATTTATTATTGGTAATTAAAATAACAAATTAGAATAATAATGATTTCAATAAATAAATAATATAAAATTTACTCACTCTCTTTTAAATATTGAATATAGTTATTGTTATTTAATTCTTTTTTCACACATACACAAATTTTTCACACTTTTTTCAATTAACTCACTCACACTCGCACATACACACTGGGAATATATGTAAAAGAAGATTATAAGGAAGTAAACCGTACCACAAAGGTGAACAAGGTTAGGGTAAGCGAGGGAGGATTATCAAATCACCATAAATCATATCATCATCATCATCATCATTATTATTATTTCCAAGGTAGGTATTGAGGAGAAGGGGAGTGAGAGAGAAGTAGAAAATATGTATAAGTATAAGTATAAGATAGAGAGTGAGGGAGGTTAAGTCAGAGAGAGAGAGAGAGAGAGAGAGAGAGAGAGAGATCCATTGATGGTGTCATCGAGTAAGTACGAAGACACGATGGTACCATTAGTCCCTCACAACACGCTTACACACACCGACACTTATGTAATACTTCGCAAATGAACAAGAGATCTGTAGAGCGAAGCTAACGAGCTTCTGATCTCTCTCTCTCTCTCTCTCTCCTTCACTTGACATTCAACATTTTCAAATCATTATCATCATCAAGATCATAATCATCATCATCATCAATGGTGCAATGACGAACCATTCGACACCATAAAACTTGTGAGCTTAATATAGTATTATAACCAAAATGAGAGAAAGAGAAAGAGAGAACTTTACATTTTAAAACAGAAAAAAGTTTCAACTGTAACCTTGAAATTGAATATAAATTGAGTTACTCGTCAATATTGTGCAACCTATACCCTAATACACACAAACATAAACTTTCAGTAAGTTTAGGATTTGTGGAAATAGCGCAAAGGAAGAAAGGAAGCAAGAAAGTTTTAAATCATCTACAAATCTCTGAAAGAAAGTTTTTTTGCTTTCTCTAACTCTTTTTATCTCTCACTCGCTCTCTCTCTCTTTCCGTGTCACCTTGTGATTGACAAATTTTAGTGCATTTAGACAATTACCTATTGCGCTACTTATTTTCCACAGTTTTGCTTCTTGCTGTCAACCATCTGTTAAAGGTTCTTTTTATGGTTAAACCAGTATTTCTACAGAATAATACAGTAAAAAAGAGAAAGAGAAAAAAACAGATTTCAAAAAAGATAGACAAAATAGATAGAAAAATTGCTTCTTTAATTAAAGATTGATAGTTTTTTGTCAAAAATTGAAAATAAAATAGTTAAAATATAAAATAATATGTAAAATGCAAAATTTTGAGAAAAGACGCACGTTGTTTGTGGATGTCTCCTGAATGTTACTCATTTTTATGTAAAATTACTCAAATCAGTATTAATTCTATTATTCTATTAAAATAATTTCCGAGAACAATTTTTTTGTAATTTATCTAACTTTGTAAAATTTTATAAGCTCTGTTAAGCAGTCCTAAGGGAAAATTTGATTTAAAGTCTGAGAAAAATTTAAAAAACTGACCAGCAAATAAATTAAAAAGAAACTGAGATTAACAGAGACGGAAATGAGATAAAAGTGATAGGTACATATACAAAGAGATAAAAAGAGAGAGAGAAAAGGATATATACACAGAGAAAAACATAATCAGAGAAAAAGAAAGAGAAAGATAGGGTATATACAGCAAAAGAAAGAAAAAGAGAGTTAGAGAGAGAAAGAGAGAGAGAAAGAGAATAAGAGAGAAAAAGAGGGAACGCAAGGAAGCATGCAAAATTAATTTCAGTTATACTGATTAGAGAAGAATCGTGATCGAGTCTACACAGACTCTGCCACAGCTGGTTTTGTCCCATCTCAACGAGCAGGTGGATAAACCTGGCAGTAACTTTGAGCCAAAATGAACAAGAGAGTAAAAGAGAGAGAGAGGGGGGGAAAGAAGAGAAAAAGTACTTCACGTGACATTGACGATTAGAAAAAAGAGGGGGAAAAGGGGGTTTAAACTGGTTACCTATTGGTGTGGTCTGTGACACACTCCTTTAATAGCAGGTTAACACTTTGAGTAAAAATCATTGGATTTTTAAAAAAAATTGAGTTAAACTTGAACAAGATTTAGAAGCTAAAAACCATAAAACAAGTAAAAAATTGTTTAAAGTTTGAATTATTAAAAAGTCTTATATTCAAAGTATTATTGAAAAGTTAGAAATAGAGATAAATCAAAATAAATAAAAAAAATATAAACTATTTAACCAACTATTTTCTTAATTATATTTTACCTTTTTCAACAAGAGATAATTATGTACCGAAAAAAACAAAAGATAAAAAGCACCTAACACAAGTTCAATTATCCTTAAATTATGTTTTGAACCACACACATAGTTTTATGACTTGTTGAAGGAAACTAATCTAATCACTAGGTGGGGAAAGCTGTAATCATCTGTTTTTTCAAAACCATCCCAGTTGAAAAATTGTCTATATTATTAATTGATAACCACGGAAGAAAATTGTAAATTGTAAATTGTAAATTGTAAAATGGATTGCATAACAAGTGGTTAAATAGCTTAAAATATGATGATGAATTGAAAATAGTTATTTCGCAAATATTTTTTTCTTTCTTGTGTAAATGAGGTGAAAACTATGATTATGCAAGTAAAATTACTAGTTATTAATAATAATATTAATATTACAAAATAAGACATTTCAAGTATATATACTTCTTAGAAGCGAGTGCAAACTTTGAAGAAAAACAAGAAAATGAAGAAAAGGAAAAAGAAAGATTAGATAGACTAAAGATTAGCTTAGAGATTGAACAAAACAAGACAAAATATATATATTATGTAAAAGTGAAGATATATATATTTGTAAAAGTAGTAGTAGTATAAGTTGAATAAATACCTGAGATCAAGAGATAACCTAACGAGAAGTTGAAGATGAAGAAAGTCAACCTGACTAGACAGAATAAGATAGAGAGAAACAAACGTATCTCATATAAAGTGACAGTTAAGATATATGTTCATCAAGTGTGTAAAGTGTTTGCAATAGGGAGTGAGAGAGATAGAGAGAGAAAGAGAGAGAGTGAGAGAGAGTGAGAGAGAGAGAGAGAGTGAGTGAGTAGAAAGTATAGAAAAAGATCGTGAAAAGTTAATGTTTGTCATTAGTGCGCAGCAGAGTAGCTTCATCATCAGTCACTGATGATGATTGATTAAGCGTTTTTTTGTTGGAGAACGTGCAGTTCTCTTTCTCTCTTCTTCACTCTCTCAGTCTCTCTCTCTCTCTCTCTTACTCTCTCTCCCACTCTTTCTCCCACTCATCTTCACTCTCATTCTCTCACGAACTACCTTTATAAAATGCATAAAACACCTTCATTCATATTCATACCTGAACACGTCACAGTCAACACCTTTTTGTTCATTCAATCTAGGTGGTATATGCAAAACCACAAAGTTTTTGCCTCTTTGATTATTTAACTCTCTCTCTCTCTTTTTCTATATCTTCTTCTCTATATCTTTCGCTTTCTTTCTCTCTTTAAAACTTATCACATAAACCACTTGCTTGGCCTTCACCAAACTTATCTGGGAATTAACAAATGAAGGAGAATCAATGCATAGGAAAAGAGAATCAGAGAATAAATAAAAAATAAAGACATTCTGCTTTTACAGTGTTCTCTGTTTTTTTATTTCGTGATAGTGATAATGATATTATTGACAGATATATGATAAAAGATTTATTATTATTTTAGTTTTCAAAATCCAAAAGTTATATTGAGAATCTAATTGAAATCAATCGTTTTTGGTTTTTTCAAAACATTTTATATTTTGCAAAAAAACACGCACTTACAAAGAAATATATATAAACTCGTTTAAGGATATTTTAAATAATTTAAATTAAAAATTTATATTAATTTGGTAATATATGAAGTATTGAAAATAGCCGTTATACAAAAGACTATTTCAACTCAGTTTAATATACAGATTTGAATTAAATCAAAATAATCTCAAACTATTGTAATAAATTATCTGATATTTTAATAAATAATTACTGATAATGTAAAGGATTATGTAACAATTACTTTTGCAAATATAAATGTCCACTATTTTAACCTATTTTGACCTATTTCACTATTTCACTGTCATCAAAACATAATAATCAACGAGTACAAGGAAACTATTTTTGTCAATTTTTTAAATTAATTTTCAATCAATTACTTTGTGAAACAAGTGTTCCAGTTAGAACTAAAACATCTAGAATAAACAATCATTTTAAAGTGCCTACGTAGGTGAGTGTGTTTGTGGAAACCTAAAATAATAGTTATTTTCTTATTGTTTTCCAATTGTTTTACACCATCAACAAAAAATAAGAAAACTTTGCACTTGCAATTGGTGCGCAAATTGGTACCATTTCGCAATACGTTTTCTCATTTACTAATTGGCACTGCACACAATTGACACTCGACAATTTGAAAATTTTCACAGAGAGAGAGACACTTTGTTTCAGAGATTATATCACATTTTTGACAAGCAGTGTTGACTTATTATTATTATTATTATTATTTTCCACCAAAAAAGAGAGGTTGTTTGTCTAATTTGACCAATTCTCTTTTATACCGGGAATCGACAATGTAACAAATTTTCCGTTATTATGTTTTTCTCTGGTTGTGATTCCAAGGAACACAAACCAATCAAATTAGTATTATTTGTGTTGCGTATGTGTTTTGTATTAAATCAAAATTGCTGCCATATGAAAGAGATGGAGAGAGAGAGAGAGAGAGAGAGAATGAGAGAATGAGAGAATGAGAGAATGAGAGAATGAGAGAATGAGAATCTGGAAATGAAGGCTATAAAGAAGACTATATTCAAATTAATCCAAATCTTGCTAATTTGGGTTCAGATTTTGGCTTAACCAAATCTTCGGAGAAAAAGTTGTTTTTCTTTTTTTCTGCAAAGCATAAGCAAATCTGCATAAGTAGTAGTCATTAAATTGTTGCAGTTTTCTTGTTAATCACGAGCTATTTGTGTCGGCTTAGTAGGGGCTAACCAGATTATGGTAGGCAATTTGCGAAATATACTCCGACTTAACGGTTTGATTAGATTAGAAAAATACATGCATAAGTAGTTTGTAGAAATAAATTGACCCTTAATTAAGTGTGAATAGTCCTAATTTGGTTCCGAGTAGTGACAAGTAATACTTATAAATCTGCAATTGATAGAAAATATAAATAAAAAAAAGAGAAAACCTATCATAAGAAGAAATGTAAGAATCTGGAAAATACCTAGCAAATATATAAAAACAACATATAATTTATTTTTTTCGCTTACACACAAACACATATTTATGATGATTAAATAGACCCCAAGATTAAGTTCATTGAATGTATATATAAGCTTTAATGTGATAAATAAATGAACTAAATTTTTTTTCAATTAACTCGATTTGTATATATTATATATTATATATTTTGGTCATCGAAGTTGGCTAAATATGTCAATTGCAGATTTGATGTTTTGCCAAAAATGCGCAACATTAAATTTACTCTTTTTCTCTTCTTCTCTCTTTCTTTCCCTTTCTCTCTCTCTTCTTCTTTCATTATTTTGTTTTATTTTTTAATATATTCTCACCAGACACATTAGATGTGTCTGCATTTGATCAATTAGACTTAATAACCACCGGTCATTTGTCTATTACCATTAAGATTCGATTAGGCGTCAACGAGACAAAATAGAAGGTTTTCTTCTTTTTCTTCTCTCTCTCCCTCTCTCTCTTTCTCTTTCTCTCCTTCACTTTATTTTTCTCTTTCTCCTATTCTCTCCTACTCTTTCCCTTACTCTCTCCTTTACTCTTTTTCTTACTCTCCCCCCACTCACCCTCTTTTGCTCTCTCTTTCTCTCTTTCCCCCCACTCCTTTCTATTGCATACTCACACCCCTAGGTCAACAAGGTGTTGAATGAATCAATGTCCTAATCAGATTATCCTTCTTCTTCTTCTTTTTATTTATTTCTTCTTAATCTTCTTAATCTATATTAAGAAACCAAGTTTGCCCCAAACACTGAACATTTATTTAGTTTGAATTATATAACATGATGAAAACAAATTTGTCTTTCACTTTCTTACTCATACTCTGTCTCTCTTTTTCACTATCTCTCTCTCACTCTCTTTTCTTCACTCTCTCTCACTCTCTCTCTACCATATATACAAGACACCAACCTTAGACAAACTGTTACCAGAAGATTCGGGTTGCTCTCAACATCCCAAAATAGCCCAAAATTCATCTTATTCAAAATGAACGACTTTCTACCTACGCAACCAGATTGAAGGCAAAAAGAAGATCTCTCTCTCTCTCTCTCTTCTATTTCTCATACTCTTTCCCCCTTTTCTTACTTCCAAGAAAAAACCAGATTTAAATGTTATACTTCTTTTTATAAATGCTAATTTGGTGAAACACATGCAGATATAGATTTACAACAAATTTAAAGAAATGCACTTTCTCTCTTTCTTTCTCTGAAATTGCAATTTTGAATCGTAATTGAAAATTATGATTATTCTGATATTATTATTATATTTCATATAATGAAAACCAAAACCACTCGTTGACATGGCAACAATACAAAACCTACACACATACAAACACACTAAAATGAAACTTTGTAACTTTTCATCGCCAAGCGTTGTGCACTCAAACAACGCGACAATTTTACGTAATAATAAAGTTGGGAAGAGGGTGGGAATAAGTAGAATAATAATAATAATAATAATAGTAAAAATAAGAAAATGATTCAAGTTTTTTTCTTACTTTTCTCTTAATGAAGTTGAGAAGGTTAAAATAAAGTTAAAATATTTTTTACAGTTTTACAGTTTTTTTACAAGAGGCAGACGGCACTTTAGCTCTGGCTCTTTTGTAAAAAATATTATAAATATATAAAATAATAAACCATGATTAATGTATTTGTGAAAGATAATGTAAAAATTATTTTATCTTAAACTTGGTTTCCAACCATTTTAATTTTTAATCTCTCTAAATTTAAACAAAAAATCTAGTTTGTTAATTAAGAAAAATTTGTTGAGATATACTCCAACTAATTTTAGAATGATTACGTCTGGAATTTTTTACTATCTTTGTTCTTTATTCTCTTTCTCTTTCTTTCTCTCTCTCATTCATTCAGTCACAGATTTTCATCTTTGTCAGACATTGATCAATGAGCCAAGTAAAGCAAAGTTTCAATAGCACTCGATTGTTATCTCTGCCAGACATCTTTATTATTTAAGCTTACTCGACAAACACTAAACAGGAAATTTTTAGATGAGATATATTTTTATTTGTTTAA
>WURS02119835.1:0-22823 GCA_011762765.2 Rhinocypha anisoptera | reverse complement strand
CTTTGCAATACGTTGCATAGTGGTAAATTAATCAAATTACAAGCTCGTTGAGTTGTAAACTGGCAGTAATTGTTAGCGGTAAAAATTACTTTTGTAAAAGAGAACACGTCTTGTAAGTGTAAATAGTTTATTATTTTTTGTACATACGTGGCAATAATTGAACTGATAGTTTCATGTGCTCTGTTGTGTGCACATAGTGTTGGGTTACCCATTGTACTTGGCAGCCAAGTGGCCTCGATCGTGCTTCAGGGGTCATGTCTAATGGCACTTGGAGGGCATCAATTATCTTGCAAGCCTCAGTTTCCCTTGTCTTCTCTCTCCATTGAAAATTTATAATTTCACCAATTCTACACGTTTTAGTGACAAAAGAAAGAGTGAAGTCAGTCGTGTACTAGCTAATGCCCTCTTGTAGGTTGTAGGGTATTCGAGGTGGACAAGCCTCACGACATGTCCGGTCGGTGGGGTAGGTAGGTTGAATTTGTCTCTATTCACTACGACTTTCCATTGTCACCACTTTCTCGGTCGGGACAATCCGCGCGCGATCATTTGTAGTGTGCTTTAGCCAGTGGCTTGTCACAATCATGTCGCCGATCCAAACTTGGACCTGAAACACGACTCACTATTGTGGCGGCCTCAGGTTGCTATGCATACCATCGGGCCTGTCACTAGCCCTGTCTGACGGATTTTGTGCCAATCACAACCTATTGTAGTTCTACAATAGCAGCAGCAGTGAGAAAAAGTCAAACCTTAGTTACCTTGTTTTAGGTAAGCCATCGGCAACGATATCGATTATTGCCTCTGCTCGCCTTTAAGGCGCGTAGTGGTGCCAGATGGAGTAACTTGCTTGTTCGAACATGTTCAAATTAATCCAATCATTGTGATAATACAATAGGTTAAGTTAGGTGCTCGTCACTTTCCTTCAGTTGCGCCAGTTGTGCTGGACTTGTATTCTAAAATATTACCAAGCCAGACGGGGAAGCCATACTTTGAGTGGCATACCGATTGTTGTAGGTATAAAGAATCACTGAGTGCTAGTAGCACCGGGTGACACTAATTAGTGCTCGGTCAAACTTGGTTACCGTATCTGCTGGTTTGAACTGAAACAATGCACAACGTAATAACGAGCCAAGTAACAAGACTCGCCACTCGACGCTTTTTCTGTCCACTACAGCTGACAATTATGTCAAGATCAAAAATGAAGGAACACTAGCGGACCAGTAAGTGAATGCTCGCACAACGAGCTTTCTGCCACCCATGTAGCGGAGTATGAGACAAGGGAGACTACTGCTTCATGCCATATTGATCTTCACACTCAAACACGGCAAGGTGTCACTCACACACTAATCACTACCAGTGGCTAATGATTGCACTAGAGGAGGTAGTGACACTGGTCACTGTTGGTTGCAATAAACCAATGATCACAAGCACCACCTGACCTGCGTGGTCAAAGACGATGAGAACCCAAAGGCGGCAAGGGTAACTCACAAGAGCAGTGCGATCCACCGAGACCAATTAACTATTCGATTCGCTGTATTGTTCAATTGGTTCTGCTTTATTGTTGTTAATGATTAGCCATTACCGAAAGCACTTCCCCTCCTTGCTATAGGTATTTCACCGGCCCCTTGAGAGCTTTCGAGATAGCACCGAGTCAACACAGTTATCGACAGGCAATGAAGTGCCCTCGAGGTGCTAGGCATCGCACGCGTCCGGTAACATTAGGCACGTTCATGTCAGAGCACTAGATCACGTAACGCCCTTGCATGCTTTGACACTATACCATTGCCAATCGTATTGTTATCCTCTTTTGTGGTGAGTTAGTCGCGCTTCTCAACCATTGGTCATCGCGCGTTACTTCATGATTCTAAATCAATTGCCATACAACTTTCTTTCGATTTCTTTGTCTTCGAGGAATTCCTAAGTGAATGATGAGACAAAAGTTTCTTTCCACTTTAACTCTCATATTGCTCATTATTTAGATAAACCTCATTTTA
Source organism: Rhinocypha anisoptera (assembly GCA_011762765.2). NCBI lineage: Eukaryota > Metazoa > Arthropoda > Insecta > Odonata > Chlorocyphidae > Rhinocypha > Rhinocypha anisoptera. The sequence continues at coordinate 20,832 of WURS02119835.1, read as the reverse complement.
TTTTAGTTTTTAATTTAATTGATGGTTAAAATACCGAGTACGTATTGACAAGTTGGTCAGAATTTAAAGTAGGCATTCATCTTTACACTGCTAGAAAGTATTCAATCAAAGGCAATGCAGAATTACTCTATTATCATCAGTATGGACAGTTAGGAGCTTTAATGGGTGGGTCAACCACTGAGCTTAGGCATAGTTCCCGTTACAAGGCGTTTGACGCGATCACTCAGTGAGTGGGCATCACTAGCTGCCATTCTTGAGGCGAGAGGTCGCTGTCGTTGAAGTGTTGTGTGGCAGTGGTTCTGGGGTGAGTGTGCTCGGGTGATGGGACAGTGTCCGTGGTGCGTGGGGTCGACTCGATCGAGTGGGCTCCAGACAGACGACTAGTGGCTGGGCAGTGGCTGTGGCTGGAGGAAGAGTGGCAATGGCAGGAGCGCTGCTAGTAAACTCGTAACTGCATGCCCATCCGCGTGCCTTCCCTTCTCCATTCGTTCGTGATTTAGACTTCTTCCCGCCGAACAAGTGGCGTATTTGGGCACTGGCGTTGCGTATGGCTGGTCGCACTAGCTCTTCCCGAGCTCACAGTTGCCCGCTTGTGAGTCACGCAGATAATCTTTCCTCATTCTCCGTTTTGGTATGTTTCATCTTGTTGCTCGTTGTTTATCTTAAATTGGGAGTGTGTTGTTGAAGAGGATAACGACAATCGATTGCCAGTGAATATTCTGATGAGTGTTTGCTTTGAGCCTGTCATCATTACACCAGTGTGTGATCAGTGCTCATCTAGTGATCTGATCTCATTCACCCACCACTGAAACTCTTAATGTGTAAATAACAGCATCTCGTCGATTGATCGTCTCGTCGATTCTCTTATTTTCCCGTTGTCGCTCAGTTTCTCTCCACAGTGATGTTTGCATTACTATTGATGCAATAGTGGTGAAGCACAAGTTAGCGGATAGGGAGTGATTGCCCAATGCTTGCACTGGTCAATAGTGTCTCGTTGTGGCAGTGACTTGTCACCAAATGTTGCCCTGTAAGTGTCCATTGGCGCGCTCACCCTCCACCAATGGTCATTACAGCGATGCTCTCGCTTCTGGAGGCTTATCGCTGTCAGTGTGTTTGTCTCATTGTGTGCCACATGTGCCCGCCCCCCTCGACCCATGTCTCCGTTTCAGTGTCGTTTGTATAGATGTGTGTGCGTCTGTCTGTGTGATATAATTGCACGCCGGGCATCTTTGCTTATCTCGATCGTCGCAGTGTTCGTTTTGGCCAAACCAAGCAAACGTTTTAATTACGCGACACCACAGCCACAGCCTTGACCGATTGGAACTAATGTTTTATACTGTCACCCTCACCTCGCCTTTCCAGTCGAGTTGTGCGACTTTATTGGCCATTTCGTCTCACTGTTTGCGGGAGCGTGCTCTGTCTACAGTTTGTTTTGGCCAAGCCGAGCCAGCAAGCAAGGCAACACCGCCAATGGCCATGGCCATGTTCCGTTTGTTTGTCTTTCGTTTTGGCATGTGAATTCCTGCGAGGCATGTGGACGACAAGTGAGGAGAGCTGAATGGACGGGGCGAGTGGTCTGGTTGCCAAGTGACTTTGTCTCTCTAGACATAGCGTGCCAGCTCAGCTCTACTCTTGCCGTTGGGCACGCAACGCAAGTCCACAGCGACCAGCACGCGAGGCTTGCTTGCGGCGCGGCTGCACTTGAAAGCAATGCCGGCTAATTTGGCTGCCGTCGAGCCGAGATGCGCGCTTGCTCTCGGTCTCCGGTGGCGGCGATCTGCACGACCCACCCGGCGATTAGTGCGTGCTCACTCCGGACCCACTAAGTCGCTTGCGGCATTCCATTCTGCCTTTCTACTCACCCGCATGCTCCTCCACTCATTAGACCACCTTGATGGGTCCACACACTGGTCACATGTGCTCCTTTACTCAGTCTCTCTCTCTCTCTCCTTGTGCTATTACCATGTTTAGGTTCACTTTTTTTTATTTTTCCAAAAATTGGCATTTAGTTATCTGTTGGTTTGGTTTGGTTTTAAACCCATGGCATTCGTGACTGGGCATCATCAGCTAGTTGATGAATCCAACAGTACATAGATGTTTGTCTTTTGTACTGGATAGTTGGGTTACCTGAATACTTCCGTGGTGTTACGTTTGGTAGAAGCAACTATGAAGGTAGATTGGAAGCAATCGATCACCAGAGGTAACGCACTCGAGCATTGCAATGATAGACGAGGCCACAATGCGTTTTTGAAAAAAACTCGCTCATTGCTTGTCTCCACATTGATGAGACAAGGGAGTTTTTACACTCACCACACCAGACAGTTGATTCATCTAGGCTGTTCTAGATTTATATATCACTTAGCGCATCCACGTGACACTTTGTACCAAGTACTTTTTCCTCTGGTCCTTGGTGCACTCCAATTGAATGGTCATAACAGGATTCAGTTTTGATCTTTTCTTCTGATGCTCGACATTGACAGGATCATTTAATTAGATGGCAACACCAATTGATTCTAACAATGGAGAAGGTACTAGCAGCAGCATTATCGAACCTAATTGCAATCGTGACCAATTCTCGGCTTAATCTGGCAACAATTAGCTTGAACACAAGAGGTTCGGAATGGACCCGCCTGAGTGCACTCACGAATCCGTTCGCGGACAGTGGCTTCCCTGGCTTGCCACCGGCTGGCGGCTTATCTTCGACCCACCGAGCATGACCACCACAAGGCGTAATTGTTTCTCCCCAGTACCATTTTGTTGACCGACCGACACTTGCTGGCGTTTCTAACTTAATTGCTTAATTATGAATATCTTTTGCTCTGCCGGTATTAAGTCTGATGAATGGTATGAGAATGATGTAAAGCGTTGCTATTGAACCACTGATGAGGTGTTCTTGCATTTATCCTATGTATGTTAATGAACGATTTCGGTCACTAGCTTTGTGAATTGAATGCTACTGAGAGTTTGAGAGCTTGTGGCTGGACAGCATCATCACGATCGGCTTTTTGAGCGCACTAATTAAGTTATATATCATCACTGATCTAGCACGAAGTAGTCAGAAATTGATGGGAATGATTTATTCATTTGACATTTACTCGAGTAATTTATATTTCGCACACTAACTTAGTTCTTTTTTACAGTTACATGAAGCACAAGGCCCAATCTAGGGCATCTTGTTACTGCTGTTTGATACAGCACCGAGCTTGTCATCAATGAATGTTCAACGTCATCTTCCTGCTTGCCATGTGTGATATGATCAGCTTGTTGTTCCACGTCCACCGTGACAGAATGAAGCTTAGCGGAAAAAGCGACGCTAGAAACAGTCAAAGCGACTGTGGTTTTGAGCACTGGTCACACAATGGCTACCAGATCTCACTGACTCGTCAGCGGTATCACACACGAGCCTTGCCGTGGTTAGTTGTAACTTCAATGTTGCAGCTGATTGTGGTGGCCAGTCTTTTCACCAACGTTGTCTCAGCGCATCGGTCCGGTGAGTGACCTTCTAACTTATTTCCTTTCTTGTTCTTCGACCCACGGTTTCTGCACGTTCTCTATTCTATGCATGCTTTCGATCATATCCAAGGCACCACCTTGAGGCTTAGAATTGGTACTTAATCTTACACTTGGTTAATACTGCCATATTTCCTATTCGAGTCGTAATGCTGCGCAAGTTGATGTTGTCGGGTAATTGAATGATAGCTCGAATACGAATCGCCCACTGCCGTAGCCGGTAATTACACATGATACTAATATATACTTTGATATATGGCGGCCAGTAAGGCGATTGTTGTGAGCGGTTGTGCCGCTGTCATTTATGAGCACGTTGGATCTTTATGTGCAAGTGCCAAGTGTCAAGCATCGCACTAGTGACTTTTACTCAAATTCTCGACCATGCTTTTGTTATCCATTTATGAGGGCTAGTTTCATTCTTACCACATTTTAGTGCTTTCTTGTGGAGTGTTGAAATTAAAGAAAACTTAATTCATTCACTGTCACATATGATTCGCACTCGATGCCGCTGAGGTGGCTGAGTGAACGCGCAAAAAGTTTGACAAGTTTCATATTGGTCGTGCCACTGGAATTAGAATGGTTTCGCATGGTGACGGCGTTTCATTCACGCATCGAGGCACAGATGAGACGGTGTTGCCTATCCCCTGTGGAGCATCAGCCATCGACCTAATTGCACGCTTGCAACGTAGTCGGTCGACCACGCCGCGCAATTCTCCATGCGCTTTTCGTTCTCTCCCACCTATTGTCTTGCCTTCCATCTTTCCGTCTTGTGCTATGTATAATTTAATGCAATTTGGTAGGGTGGTGCCATTGGATATGATTTACTTTTGATCCTTGCACCGTGTTCATGGCAAATAAAAGTGAAAATTCTGCTCGAGATATTCAAATGAGTTGGTTTGCAAGTCTTTTTGCACGAGTTTGCGCTAATTTACTTGCGTTTCGCTACTCTACCGCCACCGCCCGACTCGTTCACTGAGTGATGGCAGACGATTTGAACGCGCCAGCAGTTATATTATGGCTAAGACGAATTCCGAAGTTCTTAATGAAGGCACACTGAGCTATCTCCCAGCAACGGTCGACTCTGCTGATCTGGCATGCCCATGTTTCTTTCCGTTGTGCGGAACATTCCTTTCCGATTGTAAGGCACAGCTCAATGCTTTTGACTAAGTCTCACATTGAAGTAGATCTCTTTTGCTGCTCAACACTATGACAGGAATCTTTAAACAGTGTTGGTTGATGAAATCGGTTTAGACATTTGCTGTTCTGGTGTTCATCATAAGGGTTTTAATGAGCGCTTACTCGATCACTAAGCTTTGCTTCGATAGTAGACCAATCTGTTTAGCTTGGCTAAAATTAATGAAGATTAACAATGGCCGTTAATGTCTATGACGACCCGTCGACCAGAATGCGGCCAGTGCCCATTTGCAAAGCTAAGTCAGTTTATGAGCGCGCTTTGGCATTCGGTGCGTTTGCGCTGATTTAATTATCGTCCCTTAGATGGTTAGTTTTGTTCGCTCATTAATTTTCGACTTATTCTTCTCACAACAAGCCGTTAGGGCAGTGTCGTCTGGTCTTCCTTGTTCCGTACGTCAGTAATCCTTTCGCTTTACAAGGCACGACAGCGCAATGCACATCACTTGAACAGTGGTTTCCTTGCTACCGGACCCATTGGCGTAATAGATGGAGCTGTAATCATGTTGGTCAAAGCTCACACTCGCCATTGGTACGCTTTGTGACCAACACAGCTTGAAGTTGTTTAGCCTGATAAAGCCAGTGATTTATGTTTATGCTTTGATGTCTGATCCAGAAATAAGCAGTGAATGATTTTCATCAGCTTGCTACACTCGATGATAATCAGTGGTTAAAGTGGCTGAGCAACTAGTAAATGAAGTAGCATCTGCTTTGAAGGTCTAACTGAATTGAGTTCTTTTTATATTCTAGTTAGCGCACTAGATTTATGAACTTATTGAGACAATAGCCGCTGACCAATAATGGTAAATAAATGTGACTTTATGGTCAACTAGACAGTTCTTGGTGGGCCATCTCAATTAGCAGCCCACTGGTTTCCTCGACTCTTATCGGCCGCTGACCGCCTCAGCTTTGCCTTGTTTGGCTTTTCATTAATTATGATGAATTGAAATTAATTAAATTTATCTCTTTTGTGAAAATATCTATACTTGATTTTAATATAAAATTATAATGGAATCTTCATAGTCCAAGTAGTTGATTAATTAAACAGGTTGCAAAGGCATTCAGGTGGAACATTGTACGCACTGGTCTCATTATTTGAACCATTGTTCTTCAATTTGATTGTTTTTATTATAAATTATTTGTCTCTGGTCCAGATTTAACTATTTTTTGAGCACACTAGTTGGAGCTTTTTATTTTTTTATTAAATTTATCGGATAAGAATTTCACAAGACGGAAACTTGAAAAAATTCAATTGATTTGCTTGGAAATGCATTCTACTGACAATCTGATACATTGGTTTGTTGAAATAAGGACCGGTACTATGTACATGGCATCATTGTATGGGCCTGTAGTGTTAGCTTCATTAGTTAACACAAGCACTACGGTCTGGCATTTTCAACTTGGCTCTTGTGTGCATCACCCGGTCGGTGTTGTGGTCGATGTTGGGCTGACTCGCGTGCCACCATTTCTTTTGCACGGGCACGGCTAGCCTTACTTGCACTGCCAAGACATATTACTTTGTTTTAGGGATCGTATTGTTTATAGACAGATCAAGAGAGAGAGAGAGTGAGTGAGTGAAAATGGAGCCTTCATGAAGTTCGCTTTCAATCGAGGTCTTTTCTGAACAACACTGGCGATGGCCTACTATGACTCGATTCAATCACCATTGCGCTACGTGCTAGCGCGCTCAATTAGTCATCCATTTTGTTGTTGGGTGGACAATAGCGTACACTAGGAGAACAGCGCACACGCATCATTATCATAATCCTTTTTGCACTCTGGATCAAGTCAGCCAGTCAAGACGAGTGATGTGTCGACTCTTGTGATCATTTTACCTTGCCACCATGCTGTCGAGTTGACTCTAATCTCGACCTTCACTCACTCTGTCCCGAACAATGTGTCTCGAGCGGACACTAAATGATCCTGATGTCATTTAATTTATTTGTTTCGCGCTGCTTGAATGCAGCAATAAGACTAATCTGGTGCTATTGGGTGATTGCCGCGATAAGGCACATTCGGCTCGCATGTCTCGAAGTCAGAGGCTGGAGTTAAGTCAACTACACTTGCACTCTACTCGCATCATTTGCACTGGAATTTAGTTAAATAATAATAATAAATTTTGTGTTGGCTTGTTTCTTGGGCTTACTTAGAGTAGCTGTCGACAGGCGCTGGCCCTCGACCATTTCCGGCGCGGAGGGATGCGGCGGCTCATCAATTAGTGCAAATGCGCAGTGTGAAATATAAATTTTATCCCTCATCACGCGGTGAGAAGTGAGAGGGACAGCAGTGCCAATGGGCACCGGGCAGGGCTCGAGATGCTCGCCACAGGAGGCTTGATGCAGCTCCATTGATCAGGTAAGTTAGTGGTCTGCGTTGCTGTGGCACATTCCTACGCCAGTTGCTTTGGCTATACCATTTGACGGCAGAACCCGTCGCCAACGTCAGTAATCCGAGCCGCATGCCTTACATGCTCTCTCCACCGCCATGGTCAGTTCTTCCCGTCAACCTACGGGGTTTCTTCAGTCGGGCGCTTGCTCATCAATTCACTACAAATCGTATTACTTCGATCTCTTTGATCCAGTCACTATCATGCATTTCTAGTGCTAGAATCGCAAATCGGATTTAAGTACTGCTTGACACAATCGATGCTTGCCCGACACGACGTCATTGATTAATTATGACTCATTACCTCCTCCACGACACGGTCATTGGGTCTGAATGGGAAGTTTTGAACAATCAAGTCGGGACATCTTTTTATTATGCTTTTAATCTTGTTATATAAGAAACAAGTTAAGGTTAAGGTATCAAAGTAAAACTCTAGCCTAGAAGTAAAGAGAAATTTTTAAATGCTATTATACATGTTAATGATTTGGAATTCTTGGTTTACACTTGTCAATAAAGGCATTGTTGGGTTTGAGGACCAAGTCAGTAGCGATACTTGGTGGTGAAAGCAATCCAGACTAGTGGAACCTCTCTCTGCGTGTTTGGCCTCTCTGGTACCTTGCGATTCGAGTGAAGTGACTAGCACACCGATCGAACAGTTAATTTAAATTTATGATTTTGTCTATACTACTCACAGTCTCATCTCTCTCGAGAATTAGCACTAGTATTGATTCCATTCAAGCGAATAGATTCTCTTGCTGCTATCGGTGATTGGAAATTACGGAGGATCACTTGACTTGCGTGAGCTCTCATCTGATCTACTTGACATCTCATTGTTCTAAGTCGCGATGATGCGATTGGTACTGCATGCAAATGGTGACGCGGCACGAGTATCATGAATATCATTTCGAAAAGGATATGTCGCTAGGGTGAGAGCGTTCACTCGATACACGGGCCCGTGTGATGTCCAGAAGACTGTTAAGAGAGTTAAGCGCAGCCCGAGCGGAAGGGGTTGCCGCAACTTACTTTCTACAGTGGACTTGGTCGACACTAGCATTCGATATTAGCATCTCAATTGATGACGCCCCAAGTGGCATGACTCTGTGGTTGAGAGGCCAATGCGATTCTTTATTCATTACACGCATCAGCGACGTGCATCACAAGTGCTACTAACTGGCTGGCTAATGTAGTCATCTGCGTCATTTATCATGGCAGAGGGTCACAGGAGTTCGATTCGACGTGCGTGCATTCGATTTGTTGAACAAAAGCAACGATTGGCAAGTTGGTATTGCCCATTGGCTACCGCTCCAAGTGGATCACTAGCCAACCACTGTGTGCATGGTCAGTCACAGTGTGCGCACTATTCCCAGCCACACCGATCGCTTTCCTTTGTCATTGACATCAGACATTGCCGGTTGCTTATGGGTTGCTTGACTTTTTCATCGCCTGCTAGCTGTCTATGGTGCGAGTCGCAATTAATCATCTACACTGAACGAAGCACAGAAGTGCATAATCCGAAATGTAATCATTAGTTGCTGGCAATGGCCTGGCTTAGCTTTGCGCGCGTGGCTAATGACCAACAGTCTAGTTGTGTGATTAATATTTAATCTTCATTGCATTCACATCTTATGACTCAATACCACTTGCAAGTGGTGTATCTTGATTACCCGTTGCCGAAAGTCTCATCTACCAGATAGCCCAATCTGCATAATGTCTCTATTAAGCCTTCTTGGGACTATTCTTTTATCCTTACTTCTCAAAATCTGTCCTGCAGTTGATGGCAGTGGGCGGTTTAAGTCAGTGACCAGTGAAATGACCGCTGATTGACTATGACATGTCGCCACTTTGACTCACCTCCCATTTATTCGATACATGAATATTCCATTAAATGGAAAATATTTTGTTTTCCTAACTTTTTTCTGCTTCACTTTTCTGACTATCAAGCACGGTTATTCACTTTTGGTTTTGCTTTATCCATAAATCACCTAGAATTTACTTTAATTTAAAGTTTGTCTAGAGCTGAGTGAAAAGTCAGTCAGTTATATAGGTACTAAAGGCGATGGACAGGAACATTCATTTAAAACTACCCAGCGTCAGTGATGGGCACCCGCTGACCACTAGAGCTTATCGTGATATATTGCGGATTATCTCACTAAAATTTTTTTATTTATAAGATAACTTGATGTAACAAGAGTCTTTTTATAAGTTAACTTGAAATGGTTATCTGAACTTGCAAAGTGATGCTTTTTATTGTCATTTTCTTTATCATTATCTGGCTTAAAGTTTGGTTTGGTAATGTGTGAATTACCACTGGTAACTGTCGAGTCTGGTTTTAATAATTTGCACTCAGTTCGACGTGACCAGTCAATGTAGAGCGTATTAGAAGCATAGAGGTGGCAGCACTGCCGAATTGATCGAATGCAGTGGCACGATGCTATTTCCGGCACATTATTTGTTGTTGTACATGAAGTCTTCATGCCAGTGACCACTGGGACACCAATTGGGCCTAACACATGCCACCTTCTCACTGGCCAATTAGGGCCTTCAATTCTCTATGGTGAAGTTGCTTTCATTTGGCTATGTTTCTTTCATCCTACCATCTGGCTTGTCTTGGTGCATTCCCTCGTTACATTAATATTTATGTCGAACAAGCATATTAAAATATTCATTTTCTCTGCTTCTTTAATTCTTTTTATGCAAATAATAATCTGTCAGTAGCGGAGTGAGGAGTAGAATTTGATTCTTGAATTGGAAAGAGTTGCCCGCGGCACTATGGCTTGGTTGAGATGACAAACCAATCCAGGAGTGATGGTTAGCGCGCTCGTCCACCACTACCAGTCACTGCAGGCCCCAATTGGCATTGCCATCCCTACTCGCAAGCACTCGAGGAAGCCGAACAAATTAATCTATCACCGAATGGTTTCACTACCAATTCTCAAGCGCACCATACTTGTCTTCATCATCATCACGCTTGACAAACTCAAATTGTAAATGACGATTATTGTTATAGTTATTGTATTTCAGCCGTCATGAACTCTGTTAGGACATGAACATGATTTGACTGGAATCTATCACGATCATTGTTACTGCAGCTGTTGGTGGGGAGGGTGCCAAAGCTGGAATTGATCGTTTCATCGATACCGGATTGCTTTGCTTTGGTGAAAGTGCATCATCAGGACAGAGGCGAAAATGGGTACTATTATTGTTCGTGATTGGAAGAAAATTTTCAATTTTGATTGTTATTTGCGGCATTGCTCTTGTAGAGGACTAGTGACAGAACTTCGAGCTTCTCCATCACACAAATTATGCAAGTTATTTCATTTCACTCTAGTTCACATCACTCGGGCGCTGTCATCAGGCAAACAGCTTTCTAACCTTTTGCCAGCTTAACTAGCCAAGAAGCTTTCTGTTTGTATAAATAAACTCTTGTTATTGTGCACAATTAGCTTAGTACGCGCACCTACTTGAACTTGGAGTGCATCACCGACTGCCATCATATGATGCATTTGCCATCCAATCAAATTCTTTATTGCACTCTCGCTACTCATGCTTGATATATTCAAGTATATTTAGTGAGCATTCCACAAATCCTTAAATCACTATAGCTTAATAAATTTATAGTCAATTTGCATTTTGGCAATTCCCTGACTGGTATAGACTGAGATTAAAGTAATATTACTTTTATTTTTTTCATTTTTTTATTTGTTTAGTAACTTTAATTTTCATTGGAGGCAATTAACGAGTATTCTGGCGATTTTGACATTAGAAGTATGTTAGACAAATCACAGAGATGATGATCTGTACCAGCTAAGTAACTGTTGGGGTTCAATGTTGATGTGATTAAGTCCAATGTCTGTCGGTATTGTTGAGTGAGCTCCACACCTGCTCAGCGGCAGTTCTTGTCGACATTCCAGCACTGTCGGCGCGTTTTGTATTTGCATGCGGCTCTCTTGCCCTATCCTTCTGTTTACTTTAGAAGCCATGCGAGGCATATGTGTGACACCCAACGTTGCCCAAGGTGGTGCGCCACGCTATGGATGGCTATAATCCCCCTATTTGCATTTATTCTCTTATCACTTTGTTTGATCTGTTGGTTTTATTTGCATGTGTTTACCTATTTTGTTATTATTTTTTATTTATGTTTATTTTTTATTTTATTTTATTTAATTTTAGCTGTTGCACCTAATTTTGCCCTAAGTCCTCCTCAAATGAACCGAGGTAATTGTTTGTCGCATATGAGAGGGTTTGACCTCGACGCAATGGCGGTGATGGGAGTGCCGCCATCATGTTCCTTACCATGAAGGGCCTGCTATCTAACCTGGTCTGTTTTCTCTGTCAACAGCTCGCATCTTGTACAAGACCACATATGCGTGTGAACACAACCAACTTCACCTCAATTGCGAGCCGAATGAGTCGATTCACCTTGTCCGTGCCAACTACGGCCGCTTCAGCCTCAGCATTTGCAACGAAGGAGGCCGACTCGACCTCAGTGTGATGTGCATGTCTTACCGATCATTTCTCATCATGACCGACAGGTTTGTGCCGTTCCGTCCGCCGGGCTTATTCTCGCCGCGCGTTCACTCACTCACTGGCTCCTAATGGCTGCTATTCGCCTCCATGTAATTGGATGACACGAGCACTAATTGTTCGCTCTCTCTCTCTCTCTCTCTCTCTCTCTCTCTCCAAACCTAGGTGCAGTAATAAGTCGAACTGCAGCGTGCTTGTTTCAAGCAAATTATTCGGCGATCCATGCCCAGGAACGCCGAAGTACTTAGAAGTCCAGTATCACTGCGTACGAGGTAAGTGCTGCTGCCGACGGCCACGTTGTTTATTAATTGAGCAACACAAAATGTGTGGTCTGAGTCAATTGATATTTGCTAATTTAGATCAATAACACTTATTTAATTTTCTATTCTTAGGTGGAGCCTCTCTAGTGCCATCATCGGAGGTCACTTCAAGACCACCCACAGGTCTGGATATACCTTTATTGGGCAACAGTAGTGCAAGTTATCCTCTCGGGTCAAGCACCATTCAGCAGCGCACTACCAATTTCTCATCCAATTCTGGTGGTGTGCAGAATGTGGAAGAAAGCGGTGACTCGTCGGTGGTCATCAATGTGGAGCTTACCACTGCTCAAACACACGAGAATAATGAGCCTAGTGCTATGGTTAGCTCTACCACAGTTCCTTTTCCAATTTCATCACTTGACCACAATCATCCTACCCATGACGAGTCTACCAGCCAACTTCAACTAGAAGAACCCAAAGAACCGTACACATACTCTGTTGAAGATTACTGTCCTAGTTTATTTTTTCGAAGTATTTACTGGAGCTCGATTCATAAAGGAGAAATCTCGTTCCAAAAGTGCCCTGGTGGTGCCACCGGTTTGGTCAAATGGCGGTGCAACTATAACTCGGAGCTGGAGATTGCTGAGTGGTACCCGAGGAGACCAGACTTTAGCGAGTGTCGTTCTTTGTGGTTAGACAACCTGGAAGAGCGCCTCAACAATGCTTCAGAACCTGTGATTCGAATTGCAAGCGAGCTCGCTCTCATGTCGCTTACCAAACCACTTTACTCCGATGATCTCATTCGAATAACTCGAATTATTCAAGAATTCCTAGAACATACTCTCAGTGGTATCCAGAGCTTACAAACAGTCGAAGTTTGGCACCGTCATCAAGTATTGAAAGAATTGCTTATGTTTGTTGTTGAAATCATCAGTAATTTGTTGGGCAATGGACAAGATGATGCATGGCTCGACTTGAATATTGGCAATCGAAAAGAAGTTGCTTCTGCTTTGATTAAATCATTAGAAAACAGTGCCTTACTTTTAGCTGAAAATACCAATCACGACGGCTCGTCGGCCATTGCCAAGCCTAATGTCTGTAAGTATAGTTGCTTTGCAATTTAAATTAGCTTAGAAGGGCCAATAAGTAACTTTGATTTTTCTAGTGGTTTCCGTACATGTCCTAGACACACGAATTCCAATCAGCCTTCAATTTCCCACCTACGAAGACATTTCTGGTACTAACGAGTGGACTCGGATGGAAGACTCCATCTTTCTTCCAGCGCAATCGCTGATCGATCACTCACCAGGAGGTATTTTGCTTTTCTCAATTTACTCGTCTGTTTTACTTACCTTACTCTAATCCCTTTGCAGATTTGGCCAAAGTTTCCTTTTTTGCTTATTATCGAATTGAAGATCTTTTGAAAGCATCCCCACAAACAGATATTGAAGAAAAGTATAACTCGATTTTTGCTGTCAAATGGCAAAATCTAAGTCATAACTCACTAACAATCAATTCACGTGTGATTGGTGCTGCTATTTCACCAAATGGAGAGTTGAAACGTTACCGATTATCCCACCCGGTAACGATTGTATTGCGACACATTCAAGAAGAGAACATCTCCAGTCCACAATGTGTTTATTGGAATATGGAGCTTCAGAACTGGCTCACCGATGGGTGCTGGGTGGAGGCTACTAATTCGACACATACCGTCTGCATGTGTAACCATTTGTCTCATTACGCGCTATTGAGTGAGATCAAAACTGATAGTGAGGCACTCGAGCCTCTACCCAAGATAGAGCGAACTCTACTTCTTACCAGCAGTTTGCTTACTTTGCTCGTGTTGGCTTTTGTAACTATTCTGATCTGTTCCACTCCGTCTGGTAATATCGTGTCTACTTCGATTCACCGCAACCTGTGCCTATCTTTGCTACTATTGCAATTCTTCTACCTTACTGTGCTCTACTGCTCTGACAATGTTGTCCTCATGCCTGTGAGCTTAGCCTTTCTTCACTATTTCTTGCTGACTTCTTTATTTTGGACATTTTTTGAAGCATTTGACATATACAAAAATATTAATTCTATCTATGAACATTTTAAATCCTCAAGAAGATTATTATTTTACTATATTTTTGCTTACATTACCCCGTTAGGTATTGTTTTTATTTGTTTTTCAATGATCTCTAATTATTATCAAGAATTTGTAAATTTTTGGATTGGCTTTGACAACTATGTTTACTTAACATTTGTTGTACCTATTATTGGACTTGTTCTTGGAAGCTATATCTTAATTTTACTTGCTTACATTGCAAACCGAAGTCATGCTATTTCCGCGACTACTATCAAATGCTTCGAAGACATTCGACTCGGTGGATCGAAAGATCTGATTCGATGGATTTTGTTGTTGACCTTCTTTGAAAGTATTAACTGTCCACTTGCATTCTTCTATTTGAGTCGGCAAGATTCAATCTACTTCTCTGTGGCATTTATCATTTCCAACTTGTGCCTCTCACTGTGCATCTGTTTGTTTTGTTTGCTGAAAGTGGAAAACATTCAGCATTCGCGACTCTTTCGGTGTCTTCCATTTCCTTTGTGTGCGGACGAGTCGCAGGTGTCGAACACGAAGAACTCGACTTGCTCGGACGTCTACTCGACGCGACCAGTGGTGACCCAGGTGACCTCTACCCAAGTGAATGGTATCAGTGTGCACACCCCGATGGGAGGTCACTCGCCCTCGACGCCAACTGCCAGCAGTGCCATCTCGATGTCTTCCTGCCTTCCCCAGTCACATCAATTGCCTATTGTACGTTACACTTCCCTTTCGCGCACAGGTATTGCATCCACCACTAATGCATGTTCTTTTTGCTTGCTTTCTTTGTTTTATAATTGATTTGCACACATTCCCCATAGTAGTTGTTTCCTCTAACTCTTGACGATGTCTAATTTAATTTATTTGTCTTTTGTTTTTTCAGTCGGCCCATTGGACCAGCCAGCTCGAGACTCTAAAAAAATCAACCAAACACGATCACCAATTTACTTTAGCTCGTCAGGATCTCAACCACCTTTCATCGTATAACTATAACGAAGACAAAACTTTGCCGCGAGATTTTGAATCTGTGATGACCAAGAAGCGAGGGAAAGCTAGCATCAACGCAAATCGATCAAGTCATGTTCAGCGGTGTTCTATTCAACATTCAGGCGAGAATAAATATATTATTCATTCTCCTACGAACTGCACTCCAAACATGGATCACATCTACGAGAGCATCGATAGCGACTCAATGACCTCCACTTTGTATGGCCAAGGTCGGCGAGTTCATCTCAATACACTTTACGGTATTAACTATCGTAGCAAGTCTACAGTGAACGAAGATGATCTCAGCACTTCCTCGATCTACGAAGATAAGCCATTGCTCTTCTCGAATACCTCTACTACTTTGCATCATCACAACCTTAAATCGCGACGCAACTTTATGCCGCAATACTATCATTCGAATGCTAGCATTTACGATAAGACACCAAAGGAGAAGCTATCAAATGAGAATAATTTGGTGCAAGCACACCCTAACCCTTCGTGGCAATTGGCCAAAGAGGACGGACTTCCCGACTTATTGCAGAAACCATTTGGCGCCAACAACCTGCTGGTCTCTTATTTGGATGAGAACAAACTGTCGAACAGAATGACCAACTCGGGCCACTGAGTATGCTCACTCATTTCTCCGATTTGCATGCTAGTCTCTATTCGGCACACGCACACCGAGTATATCTGTGACAGGTGTCAGGCACCGAGTTGCTTTCCTTCCCAACGCACTAGCTACTCACCCCACTAGTCCCTGGTAATGGCTCTCACCGTGACGATTTTCCACTGTGCCAAAGATAGCGCTCTTTGCCATCTTAACACTAACTAGAGGTGGCCCTACAACTCGACTGCCATTACTGACCTCAAAACTCTTATTTGATTTTGTTATTTTTTGTAATTTTGCAATTTTCTCAAGTTGTCGCTCATTTGTGTATATATATATTATAACTGTCATGTAAATTATTCTTTGTACAGTGTATTATTGTTATAATTTTTTGTTCAATAAATCGAATATTTTATACTCAACGATTTTTTCGATTGTCATAGAGTCGAATGAGTTCATATTTTAGCTGAGCCGTTTAAGTGGCATCAGTTTTCGAGGTGTTTCAGCACTTTGACTGGAATGCGAACACTTAATAGATGGCTCTGTGTAGTTGTGATTAAGTTGCAGTTGGCTGTTGAATCGATTGGCGCGCTCAGAGAGCTTGCTCGAAACAGAAGACAAAAAATGTATTGTGCTTGGCGTGTCCAAACCGTGAGCTTCATAGTGATGCGCGTCCAACACAGGCACACCTGCATATTGGAGAAGAACATAGAGCACCACTTTAGCATTGTAGTCTGCTCACTGGTTCACTCAATCATCAGACTCACTTAATTTCAATTTGTGCAAATTATCCAACAGCTGCTCGCGTCGTTTGGGCATAAAGTAATTGCTGACAATATCTTCGCTTTGGGAGTTTTCCAACTTGCGCAGCAACTTGTCTTCGTAACCACTAAGTTGTGCAGAGTTGCCATCGACGATGTCAGAGTCAAAGACACTGGTTGGCGAGTCGGGCTTGTAGAGTCGAGCGGGTGGCACATCTCGTGTTCCCATGGTCTTGTCACTTTGTTGGGCTGGTGGAAATCGCAGTCGATTGACACTTATATTTGGCAACACCCACTGCTCACTGTTTTCATCCCAAGAAGCTTCGGCTTTAATCTGCTCAATATCATAATAATTGCAATTGTTTCGCATAAAAGTCTGCACTTTTTCTAATATTTGAGTGAGCAATTTCACTTGTTGATCTTGTCGTCGAATGGTTTCAAGGTAATCTGTTCGATCAGTCTCGAATTCACTCTGCAAGTCGTTTACTTCTTGTTCTAAACTTTGAATTTTGCGTTTAGCTTTTTTCAATAACAATGACTTAGCTCTTAATTCTTCCGTGATATCACCATAAGCTTTAAGAAGTATTTTATCGTCATCATTCAACTGCGCCAGTGCTTCTGAAATAGCATTCAGTTTGGTTTCTGCTACCTTCTTCTTTCTGGCTCTTTTCTCTTTAAGCTCTGCATCATTGGCCTTTTCACCGCCGACCATTTGGTCTTCTATAGCTCTTAACTTTTCCATTGCTCGAATGACTGCAGAGTCACTTCCTGAAGTTGATAGATTTTTACTTTTATAATCAGACTCTCCATTTTCATAAATTAATTTTAATTTATCAATGTCTTCTTTAAGCTTTTCTTTATTTTTAACTTCTTCTTCATACTTAGCTAACAAATCTTGAATTTTAACATCGTAAGCTTGTTTTATCTCTTTGATAGCATTCTGTTCTTCAAAGTTTTCTCCCGAAGTATCTTCTAGAGTGATAAAGTTTTATCAGTGACAGTGAAGCAATTATTGATTGACATACCTGTAAAACCTCCTTTCTTTTGGATTAGTTGTTTTAGTTGCAGTATCTCTTCACGATATTGTCGTAGCATTGCTTCTTTGGGATCCTCATTAATTTTTGGTTTATTCTTAATGTTTTTAGCTCTATTCGCGTATCGTAAAGTGCTGAGTGTCTCGTCATAGTTGTTATCGGCGGGCGAGATACAAGCTATCATCAGTGTTTTGGTGTTGCCCCCAAGGCTATCTTGCAAGAGGCGAGTTAGTTTCGAGTCTCTATATGGTATATGCTTTGATTTGCCATCCACCAAAGCCGAAATTACGTTACCCAGCGCCGAGAGGGAGAGATTGATCTTAGTCGCTTCTTTGAGCCTTTCTCCAGTAGCTCCCGTTTTAGTTTGGCGCTCACTACCTGCTAAATCTACTAGATTGAGCTTACCAGACTTGACATTATTCGACTCGAGATCATCGGTTTGAATGCGTTCAATGTAAATGGTGAAAATGGAATGACTTCGAGAAGAGTCTGCATTCATCAAGGTAGCTCCCACCGATCGGTTCTTCCAACCTTCCTCCATAATAGCTTCACACGACCGCACATCGTTGACAATGTGCATTGAGAGATTGGCTACAAACACTCCACCTTCACTACTCTCCTTCAGTTCCAAACGTTTCTTCACGTCACTGCCCAAGAGATCGCGAATTTCTTCGTTATATATTTCCAAATATGATGCTTGCACCAAAAACTTTGTATTCTCAGTAGTTGAGATAGCTTCAAATATGTGTTCAAAAGCTCTAGGATAAACTTAAATTAGCCCCAAGACTAAAGTGCTATGTGAAGATTTACCTTGGAATAACACCACGATGACTTGGATCAGAAGTTCCTTGCATTGAGAAAGACTTGCCACATCCTGTCTGACCATACGCAAATACCGTGCCATTGTAGCCTTCTGTAACACTCTAATTGCAAAATAAATTAAACTAAAACTAGTCTTAGGTTCTCTGTTTTACCTCGACTATAGGAAAGACAATTTCGTTGTAGATTTGTTCGGTCGTTGAGTCAATGTGATAAGCTCCATCAAAGCAAAACACTTTGGGCGGTGCTGACTGGTCATTAGGATTAACCAGTGACACTTGTCCACATGATGAGTCCACACCAACTATGTCCTGCACAAACAAAACGTTTTGTCAAACAAATTTATTTATGCGTTTGAAAGTTGTTTTTTTCTAATTTGACCATCGTAATTATATCACCATTAGAAATAAATAACAACTTTTGCTAATGATTGTACTAAGTGTATGAGTAGAGAAAAA
The DNA here is from genome assembly GCA_011762765.2 of Rhinocypha anisoptera. Taxonomy (NCBI): domain Eukaryota; kingdom Metazoa; phylum Arthropoda; class Insecta; order Odonata; family Chlorocyphidae; genus Rhinocypha; species Rhinocypha anisoptera. The sequence continues at coordinate 2,207 of WURS02119835.1, read as the reverse complement.
GTGAGCGCTGGTGACTCATAATTCATGAATGATGAGCGATTGCGATCTACTGGTAGAGGCATGATTGACACCAATAGAATGCGAAAAAGGGTTGACTTCTAACTAGAATTGAGCAAGTCACTACTAGATCTGACACTCAACTTTATTACCAACCACTAATATATATAGTACTATTTTACTCATCTTAAATCTTGTCTAACTTGATAATAACTTAATTATTTTACAGTTTTTTTATTCATAAGTTATATGGTAGTTTATATATTTATTAATTCATTTAAATATACTATTCTCTAATTTATATAACAGGTTTTTAAGTTTTACCTTGCAATTAAGCTCTTTTTCACGTCGATTTAAAGGTCTACATCTTGCGATAACTTTGACAGTCTCAGAAGTCATCGAGAAGAAAAAATGAGCACAAAATTATAAATATGAAAATTAGTCAAATAAGTTAGACACGAGAGAGAGAGAGAGAGAGAGAGAGAGAGAAATCGAAAGCGCGGCGGTATCAGTTGCTACAACATATTAATGAATATAAACACCAAATGATTGAAAGGTAAAGAGAAAAATGCGAAGAAATCACAGAACCAGCAAACAATAGCTTGGTCGATCTTGGCATCAAGTCAGTCTTCACAGATGATGATTTGTTTCAAGACGCTTCCAGAGTGAGTTAATAGTTAGCCTGTTCGTCTGCCACTAACGCATTCCATTTGGTAGATCGATAGTGTAGCAGGCAGTACAGCTTTAAGTTGAGTTGCCATGGCGCCAGCTTGCAAAGTGTTGCACGCACTAAGGACCCTTCAAACGCCTTGGAGGTTTCGAGCGCTGAGTGTTGACACATTTAATGGCAAACTCATTCTCTTTCTTTTTAGTGACTTGCAATACCACTGTCGGTATTTGGCCCACTTTGACTACCGATCGATCGGTAGCATTGTCCAATAAAATACACTACCTGACATATCAATAAATGCTAATCACTGTTTCAAGAAACTAAAATGTGCGAATGGCATTTCACATTTTATTTAATGATGTATGTGCTTTTCGGGAATTAAAGTCATTTCTTTGATATCATATTTTTAAAAAATATTTTTTGTTGCATTCTTAATTCTCAACATTCTGAAGTACTTCTGCAGATTTATTTTGTTGAATAGGCCCTCTAGACATTAGTTAAGTCACAACAGCAATAAGTTATTGATGTTAAGTCATATCACTTGTGTGCTTTCAGAAAAACTGACTAAAACCATAATTTAGTGTTCTCAGATTAACCAAAACACACAAAAATGTACTTTTTTAAAGACAAAGCTGAATGGCCTTAAAATTTTAAAGTGGTTTCACGAAAATTCAATTTTCATTTCCACTAAGCTTAATAAGCATACTTTAATTGCGTAAGTGCTTTTCTTACAAAAAAAATACTGTTCAATGAAGAAGTTGTTGAAACAATCTTGTACAATTAAAGTACGCTTTTTAGATTACATCAGCTTTAGTGTGTTTCAGTTATTTCTAATTGGGCTATCCAGAGGTATTACTCAACAATCAATTTGCTCAAAAAATCTTTATTGAAAATTACTATTAAACAGACTCACACTTTATTTTTCATCACAAGAAAATGTCATTTATACTTGCAAAATTAGAAACCACTTCTAGTTGTTTCATGTAGTCAGTAAGTTGTCAAATTTTAAATATAAGTAGTCATGCATTCAGCCACGAGATGTCGCTTCTATATAAAATTCAATTTATTTAAAAAACCACTATGCTTAGTGCTAACTAAAATAGAACCAGATAAGAAATTAATAATAATAAGAAGGGAGAGCTAAGCTCCCGCATATTAGCAGGGCGAGAGAAGTGCTGTGTAGGTTGTCAGACTTGCTCGAATTTCAATGGCCCGATTCTTTGGAGCCTGGGACCCCAAAATCTTGTCCAATTATTCTTTCCTCAAAAGGATCCTTGTTGTAAAGTTTCAACTTTTTTGGTGCCTGGGAAGTATACTAAAATTTTTGTGAGGACGTACGGACGGACAGAAACATGAGATTAATAGCAGAGCTTTAGCAGCAAGCTGCCTCTCGTCCTGCTAATAAAACAAAAAGTTTGAATTGAATCTGATAAGAATTCGGTTTCTAACGAATAATTTTGAATAACTTTCTCTCTCTCTCTCTCTTTCTCTCTCTCTCTCTCTCTCTCTCTCTCTCTCTCTCTCTCTCTCTCTCTCTCTC
>WURS02119726.1:0-22832 GCA_011762765.2 Rhinocypha anisoptera | reverse complement strand
AGTAAGACCTACCAAGGAGTAAGAGAGCTAGCACTAGATAGGAAAGGATGGAGGGCTGCAGTCAACCAATCTTCGGAGTGAAGTACTATTGATGATGAAGGGCAGCTATCCAGAACCGCCTAATTTTTATATAAAATATCATCTTGCTGGCAACTTTTTGTTTGACACTCAAATAAAGGAACTCCTTTTAAAGGTTGAAAAAAACACATTGCCTTTTCCACATTAAAACTTTTGTATTTTACGACAGGTTTCGTTAATTCAGTAATATTATCAGGTGATGAGGTAACAAAGGTAGGTAATGAAACTGATGTGGAAAAAGCAACGTGTTTTTTTCAACCTTAAAATATGAATTTCCACAAGGTAGAGCCAAAAACCTCTTATGGGACTCTTTTTATTCTCCAATATCATTTCTATAGGAGAAATGAATGATGAAAATAGAAAAATCGACAAGAGAGAAGCAACTTCAAGAAACTATATGAGTAGCATTAAAGGAGGGCAGAGAAAAGGTTGCTATTTAAAAAAGGATGATATGTGGTGTTAAAATTAAATGTTATGAAGTATTAAATTTCCATTTTAAGGTAAAAAAGATCCAACCAAGGATTTATTTATCATTAATTAATTCTGGATTCCAGAGGTAACACTACAAAACTGGCAAATTACTATCTCTTTAATCTAGAGCCAGGTATTACCAGCCGGAGATTCACCTCTTTAAGCTGATGGGTTAATTTTATCCTCACAAAAATAAGCCAAAGTTTACATTGTGTTTTTGATAACATTTATAAGCTGGTCTAAGTATCTCGTAAAAACAGGAGTATGAATACCTATAATGCCAAAATCCTCATTTTTAGCAGGGTCTCATGTTTTCATTTTGATAATTGTCATTTATTTGTCATTCAAAAAAATATATACTCATCCTCAACTGATGAATTAGATTCTACTCCTGCTGAATTTTCTTTGTGTATAATTAAAAGGTGTGTGGTTTTGTGTATTTTGGTTCAACCTTTTAAGAAGTTTTATACTTAAATTTAATCCTCTACAAACATACATTTGATATGCTTCATTTCAATGATATGGTTTTCCTATCAGGTACACTTGCAGACACAGCAGGAGGGTAAGCTGTCAATAATGCGACTGACTTTAAATATTGTCAAGCAGCAAGGAGTTTTGGCTCTGTACAATGGTCTTTCTGCTTCCTTATGTCGACAGCTAACATATTCCACTACACGCTTTGGCATTTATGAGGTTTGTAGATATTTGTTCTCTGGAATTAGGTAATTCTTTTAGACTTATTTTGTAGTTGCATGTAAATGGATTAATGTGAAAATGCACTTTGTTTCTGTCACCTTCTATGTATCATCACAGCATGTCCAAACAGTTACAAGTAAGTGAGATGAATGTGTTACTTCTTATCATATTTTCAACCTCATTGCCTCTTTACTTGACTGTTTGTATTAATAGTAAAAAATTATTATGTATTTTCATTGAAGTATGAACTAGAGGAATGCAGTAGAAATGTTGAAAGTGAAAAGCATACATGCTTACCTTGCTAATTATTATTATGCCAGACACCATTCATCCATCCATCTGGTCTTAAACACCAGAAGGGCAATCATAAAAATTGATCCCCCACCTTTGGTATCTTCTGAGTTAGATGCTTTAATGACTTGAAAACATTTCTGAAAAAATAAAATGAATGAATCTAGTTCTTGGTATTATGGTGTACTGACTATTCCAGTGCTAGATAAGACTTGAACCTATGTTCTTTACTCATGTCTGTATTAATTATTGACTACTTATATGTGGTTTTTTTTAAAATTTAAAACAAAATTTGTTTTTCCAGTTATTGTTTCAAGAAATTGACTGTTGTACTTTTTCCATATCTCTGGTTTATTTAGAAAGAGGATTTCTTATTTAAGCATAATATATAAAGTTGTGTAGGTATCAATTTGTTATTATTTGTTTCTTTTATGATACTGTGAATGTAAAAATATCTCAAAATGCTATAAAAAATATGACAACTCTTCAATTTTACTTTCCTTTTTAATCGGCGTATGCGTTTTATCTCTAGATATTTCTTCTGAAACCACTCCTCTATTTTCCGTTCTCTTTCAGTCCTGACATTCATTTTGCCTGAGGGTTTATTCAGGTCAACGGGTTATTTCTCCTATTTGTTCCTCATGACCATTTCCTTTGCCATGATTCTTTATACTTCCTTCCCCATTACTTTATCCATTTATTTAATTTTCAGTATATGTCTCAAGTGTAGCATAAAGTTTTTAAGTGTCCTACTCTCCCCTGCTCTGCTTTTAACTTTGGTCCATGACCCTCGATTGATAATGAGACACCCACCACACATGGGTTTGGCATAATAAATTTCATGCAAAATTTATATTTCAGATACATCATGAGTGAATGTGTTAATTTCACTGTATATATATATTTCAGATGAATCCTGAGTAAATATGTTTATTTTACTGAATAGCATGCACAATTACATTGAATGAATTTATTAGAAAGAAGTAGGCAATTAAGTGGTGTTAATTTAGATAAGAGTGCTCCACGGTTTTCTTGTGCACAAACAAGATGCTCACTAAAGCAGTACACTGTATTCACCATGTGACTCCTAATGGTTTCTTTTAATATTTACATAGTTTTTAATAAATGCACTAGCCATTGTAACCTTACAAAGAAGACAAACCTTAGATATGAAAGATATAACCCCTTAAGCTGGAAAAATATCATAGAAAACGAGTGATACTATTAATTAGGAGTGCTTATAAGTATGGGGATAAAAATACAGAAGAACCAGATCTTGTAAAATGAGTGACCCCTTAAAGCGAAAACTTTGGACACAACCTGAAGCTTCTTTAGGTTTTCTTTGTTAAATTAATGCCAATAGTATCCCTTGGAATAAGAGTCAGAATAAAAATATTTTCTTTGTAAGTTATAGATTTAATCTAAATATACCATCATTATAGGTTTGAAGAAAGAATCCCTTGTAACATAGAAGGAAAGAGTATCAGTGGATTTAGATGACAGGTATGAGTATTAGAAAAGAGTAAATGGTTTTGAGATTAAAATAGTTATATATTTCATGGAAATAAGTAGGTAAAATAAATTCTGAAAGTACAAACAAAATATTTAAGTAGAGGCTTGTAGATAAACTTAAACTTCTTATCCACATACTTTAAATATCTTAAAACTTTAAACTTCATCTCACAAAAAGTAAACTTTTAACCCAGACATTAATTGTTGGCATAAATGTAATATCATAGAGGTGAATATGTAGTTATAATAAGCTTTGTTGTTAAAATTCTGAGCATATTTCATTAATACTTGCCTGCACTGACTATATTTTAAATTTTGTGTCAGGAGGAAATATTTTTAAATATTTACTCTCTTGTAAGGAAATTTTCATTTGACTCAACATCCAATTTATAGATTTAAAAGTTCTTCTTTACAATTGAAGTATCTAGAGAAAAGCTGCTACTGAAGTTTAAAAGTATTAGATATGAAGAATATGTTTTCAACGCAATCTTTGGCTCACATAATTTCATATGTGATATTGGTTCAATTCGTTGTTGTAAATATAGACAGAGGCTTTAGCTGTACTGACGTCATCTGAATTAGTGTATAATGCCTGAAAGTAGTTACATCATTTCAAAGCAATATTTATGCTAGTGAGCTTTGGGACATAATCATGTGTTATATTGAAAGATGAATGATTTTTATATTGAATCCCTGTGATGTGGTTCATTAGGTATTATTATGCTCTACTATTTTTTATTATTCTACTTTCTCTTGATCAGAAACATGACTGAAGGCTGCTAGATACTGCTTTTTAAAGGTGGAGAAAGAATTTCTGTTGAATATATTTTTAGCAGCTTCCTAGATTTCCACTTTGAAGACATTTTGGCAATTTCGACAGTAATGGTAATTTGATATCCTGCATCACAGGAAGCTTACATTTGCTGCTCGTATATGTACTGAATGTAAATTACTATTTAATTATATACAATCTTCACGTTATTCCATTAAATTCATTCTCTGCTTTTAGTGCTTTTCTGCTTTGGATGTTCTTAAAGTTAATGCCACAAAGAGCTTATAAGAGTAAATAAATAGATTTCTTATCAGTCATGACATTTTGATGCATTAATGTGGAATAGTTTTTTGAAAGGCGTGTAGTTTTTTTTCTAAGATTAAACATAATGACGTAAAAGAAGCCGATAGATATTTTTACAGCCATCATCCATCAAATATCTTCACCCTTAAAGGGATTAGCCATAGAAATTTGATGTGATTCGGTCAGTTTTTCTTAAGTGCCTCTGATAGCTTACATTTGTATCTGCTGCATATATAACTGCTGTTGTGCTGCTGTGCTGGTGGGGTGGCAGGTAGCAAAGCAGGCTGTAGCTCCCTCAGGGGAGGCCATCCCATTCTACCAACGTGTGGCTATGGCCTCATTAGCAGGGGCCTGTGGAGGGTTTATCGGAACACCGGCTGACATGGTTAATGTTCGCATGCAAAATGACATCAAATTACCCATCGACAAGAGAAGAAAGTGAGTATGAGTGAGTGCACACCACAATACAATTACATATAATTTACACGATAAAGTTCTTGCACTTCTAGTTTGTTATGTTGTTTTGCATATGTTAGTCACTGCATTTTAGTGAACTGTAGAAGTTTTGTGCTGTGTTGTTTTGAAGTAACTTTCATTTAACATTTCAGTATCATTCTCTAGCAGCACATAAATTACATGCACATGAATCTCAACAAAAATAGTCAGATGCTGCTTAAAATATAGTTTAACACTTTATTTATTATGATAAAGTCTAAAATTATTGCACTTATCATTAATTTTCCGCATTGGCTTACAACATGAATTAGTACCTCTATCTTCATATCAGTAGCTTGGCTACTGATTAGTGAGCCTGGGTTCAAGTCCCAGTGAAGCCTCTGTAGACATCCTGCTATATCCCAAGCTGAGTGCTTTTTCTGGGTACCAGGTCTTTCTGGAAAACCACAGCGCAGGGAAAGGAATTGACCCCCCTACTCTGATGTGTGAATATCACATGCTGTTGGGCTTAGTATTGGGTGAACTCTACCCTCACATAACAAACCAACCTTGGGGTTGATTAGTGTGGTAAATTTTTTATACTTTAAAATCAGTTTGGTATAATGACTAAATGTTTGTCATTTTATAAGAGGAAAACAATTGGGCAATTTTCACTTAATTGGCTGCTATTGGATGGTATAAAAGCTTATTTGTTTCATTCAACTGAACATATAATTCACTGCAATTAAGAAATTTGTATGAAACTTATCATATACAACCTAATCACACTTTGGAGATTTAGCATTGTTGTAAGTAGCGATAAACTTATGCCATAAAGTAATTTATTGGCATCCTGTAATCTTTCATGGACTGAAATTTGATTTATCTTGTCCAAAACATTTTAAATATATAGCCATTATACATTGCTCACAAACCCCCAGTTTCTTTGGCTATCATATAAATGAAAACTTTGATTGGTCTTCCTAATTTAGCAAAGCCGTTTTTAAATTGCATCAGTGATTTTAATAATAAGACTTGTCTCAATTAATTCAGCCAAAGTTTTCACTCAGTCAAAGGCCTCACCTCGTTCATTTTCCTAGGATTGACTCACACATTAACATTTGGGGTCATATTTTTGGGCCACCATGGTGCTGACCTTAAAGAATTTTCCTTTTTGAACTATAATAATCACCCATGCCGAAGCAACTTGTGGGAAACTGATTATTTCCTCCTCAAAACCCTACCATCCTATTGCATTACATGAAAAATCTACACTATTTGCCAAAAGTACCCCAAAAATGTTCTCACAGATAACAGCTTTCATGTATATTTTGTTCATGGCAGGCACTCAAACACTTGTACCTTCCAATCATGAGCCATATAATGAGTAACAACATACATATAATAGTATGTATTAAGGAATTGACTTGAGAAGAGCTTAAAATTAAACTTTTAAAACTCTTTTTATGCAAGTTTTTTAAATTGCTGATATATTCATAAATGGCAAACTTAGAATAAACCATTGTACTCTTGTGTATATATTTACTTTTTTAAATATTATTTTTGTATTGTGATTGCTCGGAGGCCTGTAGTACATATCTAGCTACATTATATCATCAACATCATGCCAATGCTTAATGATATAACATTGTTACTAATATGCTTGTAACATGGTGCATCAAAACTGTTGTTTACCCATGTATGCAAAATACTTGTGGTTTCATGTAAATAATTTCCTGGGATTAGAAAGTTTAATTATCATTTTCTTTTCACTGAATTCCATGGCATTTAACAATAATTAATAGAAGTTTCACTATTATATGTTCAAGTATATGTTTTTCTTATATTTGTACTTTCAGATTAACCTTTACCACCTCTAATTAAATTCCCACATGGGGTCTGGCCACTGGCTTTTATTCTCTGAATTAAAAAAAATTGCCTATTCTTTAAAAATATTCCATATCTCCTGGAGTGATAAAACAAAAGGTATCTTCTTGTGAAAATATTACAAAACAAACCTATTTTCTCGAATGATGACATGTTTAATACTTGGTTGAAATAAAGGAAACAGCTGGAAAACTAGTAATGGTGAATTTTGCTCCTACATATTTTCACAGTGGAACTCCTTGTTTCCTAACATGTTAATCTACCAGGTGTACCGGCATGAAGTGAGCGTTTTTTTTAAAATGAAATAATAATTTTGAATGGGAAAGTAAAAAATTTTATTCAAAGCATTGCTCTCTACACATTGTGACCACCTTTCTGGCAATTTGTGGATACCGCACCAATAAAAAAGTTCGTCTTTTGAAGCAAACCAGTCAGACACCCAAGTTTTTACTTCTTCGTAGGAATCAAAGCGCTGCTCAGCCAATGCGTGTCCCATCGATGAAAACAAATGGTAGTCGGAAGAGACCAAGTCTGGTGAATACGGTGGGTGGGGTAGCAGCTCCCAGCCAAGTGATTTGACTTTATCCTGAACCGGTTTTGCTTTGTGTGCAGGTGCATTGTCGTGTAACAAAATTATTTTGCCGTGTCTTCTGGCCCATTCTGGTCGTTTTTCGATCAATTCATGGTTCGAATTGATCATTTGTTGTCTGTAGCGATTAGAATTAACAGTTTCACCAGGTTTTAGAAGCTCATGATACACCACACCTTTCTGATCCCACCAAACACTGAGCATTTTTTTCTTGCCAAATCGATCTGGGTTTGCAGTCGATGTTGATGGTTGTCTCGGATTAACCCATTATTTTTTCCGTTTAGGATTCTTAAAATAAATCCATTTTTCATCGCCAGTAACAATTCGATGCAAAACGGATTTTCTTTCTTTCGTGTCTTTGAAGCAAAATGTTAAGTGTTTTTTCGGTTTTCCATCTGTCTTTCATTCATGTGGCACCCATTTTCCACACTTATGGATCTTTCCCGTAGCTTTTAAACTCAGAAACTGTTTGTTGTGCAACATTTAACATTGCTGCCATTTGCTTATGACTCAAAGTATCATCTTTATCCAATATTGCTTGCAATTCGGTGTCTTCAAACTTTTTTGGTGGTCTTCCACGTTCTTCATTTCTCACATCAAAAATCCTTATCTCTGAACCGTTGAAACCATCTTTTGCATGTGGCTTCTGATACAGCATGATCACCATATGCCTTGACAAGCATTCAAAGCAACTCTGGAGCACTTTTCTTCAAAGAAAACAAAAAAATAATGCTTACCTCAAATCATCACTTTCTGGTAAAAAATTTGACATTTTTGACATGATGAAAAAATATGATGTTGTTTGTTCAATGACTTGATGTACATTGAATATGTTTGACAGATGTCATAGCAACTAAACAAAAAAAATTAAGGCTTGTTCACAGCAAATGTTCCCTATCGACACATTTGTATCTTAAGACTCACTTCATACTGGTACACCTGGTATGTGTGTGCATGCTCACAATTTAATCTAAGTGTGATAGCTCTCAACAAACAACCTGATGCAGATTTCCACATTACATATATCATACTTGAACAGTGAGCATGAGTGTTTCTCCTTTGATGAATACAAATGACAACATAAGCATTTTCCTTGCATTGACCAGTTTTTGTTATCCACATGAACCATATGCCTAGACGTATCACAGAACAGTCTGATTATCCAGTTATTTATAATGGGTTGCTCAACAAGGTGAAATACAGCTCTTTGTCAATTTCAAAGTAGTGTTAAATCCAATAGCCTTTTTGTCATTGTTTTCTTTGCTGTCTTGACCCATATAATGGCTGCAATCTTCTAATGAATTTCATTCAGCTGAACAAGATGCACTTAGTTAAGGTAACCATTTACTTACTGCAGCAATGCTGGTAATAAAATTTGATTCGTCCATCAATATTTGAAAATAATTTACAAAATGAAACATAAATGCAATCATTACAAATGGTTTTAGCATCTACTTCCTTAGAGATTTCTAAAATGAAATATCTCTGAATCTCTCTGTGGTCTTCTCTTCTTTAAAACCATCATTTTTGCACTCCATACCTGGCTATTCATAATAGTTTGAATCACCTCAACAACCAATTCACGTTTAATTTCATACTCCTTTACTCTGAATTTTGTAACCATTTATATAGGGATTTTTGCACAAAGGACTGTTATATGCACTTTAGATGCAGCCTCTTTTTTAAGCTCACTAACAAATGAGAGAACAAGGTCTCATAATATACCGCCAAAATGAAAAAGTTTTGCAAATGAACCAAATGTCAGCATCCTAACTACAGATGCCATGTAGTTATTTGTTCATAAACGTTCTTGTCTGTTTTGAATTTTATTGTTTAGAAAGTGACACAACTGAGAATGTATTTTACTCTAGCATCAACTTCCTATCTCCCACGTTTATACTCGCCAACCCATTAACTTTAGAGATAAAATTAGTTGACCCCTTGAGAGGTCAAATTTTGGAGATGCATTCCCATGATTCATCCATTTGACTCATCCAGCTTCAAAACAAGTCTGGATGTGAAGTAAGACATTGCAAAACCCAGCAGGATGTTTTGAGTATGGTTAACAGTGAGCTTGAACATTTATAGTAACTTTTTCAACCATAGTGGTTAATCACCATCAGCAGATGATTTTGCTGCTCATGGTGCCCATTGGGACAGTTTAAAGAGTTTAGGTTAAACATCCTAACACTCAATGCTGTTGACACTCCTGCCCTGCTTGAGGACTCATAATATATGTTGTTGTTATTCATTCAAAGAAGGTAATAAAGGTATAGAAAAACTTATTCCAGAAACACTTGGGATTTCAGTCAACTCCTTTTGTATGATATGGCCTTTACCTTTTTTGATTGACGCTTCTTAATTCATTTACTAGCATGTGTAAAACAATTAGAATGCTCTAAATTTTATCATTTTAAAAAAGTACAAATGGAATGCATTGAATGTACTCAGCTGCTTCAGCACATCATATCTAACGAATTTATCTTATTAATGAGATAAAAAACTAGCATTGTAATCCATTAATCGGATTTTTTTCTGTCAAGGCTTTTCTCAAGATTAAAATAATGCATTTTTTTTTTTTTCTTCCCCCCCCCCCCCCCTCTCCTCCTCCCCATATTAACTGCTACTGTACCTCATCATCTATTAATAGTTAAGGACCGAATTTGTTTGATCATCAATAATTTCATCAGTTCTTCAACTTTCCTGACAACTATTGTTGGTGCTATAATGTAATTAAACATGAAATCTGTGTAATAATGAATTAATAAATTAATACTCCTATGTTTCTTATATCACCAGTTCTTAAATTGTATAGCATCTGGTAATACTGCTCCATGCGCTTAATCTAAACGGAAAATTGCTGTAGGGTAAATGCTGAGAGATAAAATTTGTTGTTAGAGATCTGAGTCACTTTAATTCTGACATAATTGAATAAAAATAACTAATAGCCTTTAAGTGATAGATGCTCTATATTGTTATTATTTCATATGATTTCAATCACTGTTTTGTAGTTTATACTTAGCCTGCGAGTTCCAGAGCCATTTCATTATGGATATCGTCATAGTTCCACTTTAGGTATAATTAGAATAATCTGAGCCCAAAATGAAGATTAAATGTAAAGTTTGTTGAAGTCATTCCCATTGTTATCAACAAGATTTAAAGATGACATAGATAAATGCAGTTGAATGACTGAAATAGTCAATGTATGTAGGATGACTATGGTAGGATGTGTGTTAAAGGGATCAATTTCAATATGAAATCTAAAATGAAAAGCCAAGTCCATAAATAATGGTTAGTAAAGATATAAAGTCAAATGATTTACTCAAGAATTATGATAACTTTGAGGGTGTGGTGGCCTAGTAGATAGAGCATTTGACTATGAAATTGGGGTCCAGGATATATATCAGAGTGTCACCTCAAGATGAAACCAAGTGAAGTAATTTTCTGGGAAGCCACAAATAGTATGGGGAAATTAACTGAACCCCAAACTTTGATGTATAGATTTTATATACCCCAGAGTAGTACTTGACCCTCGTATATGAAATTGATATTACGAATGAGAGCTGTGGAGTTTTTTATGATAACTGTAAGCAAAATAAATTTAATGAAAAGGAGATACAGTCTCACTATATTATTTACACAAATCTTATTACAATGATTTTATTTAATCTTTGTGTAGTAGTAAAATAGTCCACTTAGTTGTAGAACACATGGGATTAAAGAAAAACAAATTGAATGTAGGTAGGTTCCTCTAATGGAGTTGGTGGTACAGATTATATTCATCTAATGCTGTTCATTTACCTAAGGTTTTAGTGTTTGAGCTTTGAGTTTGACTTCTACTGTTCCTTGTCAGCTTCATGCCCTTTCATTTCCAATTATTACTTATATATTTCTTATTTGTAAGTTTATCATTAATACATTTTTACTTTCATTCTTTTTTTACCAAAAGTTACAAACATGCTTTTGATGGATTACTCCGGGTGTATCGAGAAGAGGGGGTGAGGCGTTTATTTTCTGGCGCATCAACTGCAACCTCCCGTGCCGTGCTAATGACAGTGGGTCAGCTTTCTTTCTATGACCAAGTCAAGTTATTTCTTCTTGGGACAGGAGTCTTCTCAGACAACTTGACAACACACTTTCTTTCCAGCCTCACTGCTGTAAGTATGCACATAAAAAAACTATCACGCTAATATATGATATACTATTATCCCCCGTTCCTACCAAGGCAATTTTCTTTTCATAGGGAAAATCCTTTACCATCTTGTAAGAAAATAGATGCCTATTAAAGTCTTAATTTTTTTAATAAGAAATATCTTTAAGTGTCAGGATTTACTAAGCGCATCTGGAAAAATACATCAAAGGGTTTTCACCCTTGATTATAAAAAAAGTAAATTAATAATTTCTTCTCATATATGAAACACTATTAGTTTTTTTTATGGAATTGATGCAAAAATTCTCCCAGCCTGAATTCCATCAACAAACTTTGAAAAATATGAAAATGAAGGTATGACTACAGACTACTGGAAGAAATAACTGATAATTGCACTCTCAGGCAGTTAATGGACATTATTATACAGTGTCTACAAATGAATGACATGCCAAATAAGGAATGTAATTTTAACAATAGAATTATTTTGAAAACAATGCACATTATTAAAACTTACTTATTACTTTAAAACTACAAAATATTAAATAATAACCTTAAAGTGTGGGTACGAGTATTACGGAATGAAGGAAAAAAATTAAGGATATTTATGTATGCTGTAAAGTAAGTAATTTATACTGTTTGAAGCATTATTCTAAAAAAATTAAAAATAGTACCGAATATTTACAAAATATATAATATCAACTGTAACTGAGAAATATGATATTATTTCCGTGTTTTCCTCACTCTTTCGTCCTATCAAAACTGATTATGCTTACATAATAACATTCTGTCAACATTAACAATTTTTAAATGCATTTTTCCCCATTAGCACATTCTTTACCATGATTTGCATGGGCATAAATTATGTCTCCCTTGCCAACTCTCAAAGGAGAGGCCCAGAGATCTCAAAGAATCATCACTTTAAACCATTTGCTTTTCCATTATTTCCAAATATTGCTCTTCCAGATAACCTTGGAAATAACTTAAAATTCAAGAAAACATCCATCTGAAGGAAGTGAAGTAGTGCCATCTACTTGTTTTCATTTTCTCCTTTTGTTTTATGTCATTTTCATTACTAAAACTTGTTTATTTTATTTATCCTACTTATATTTTCATATCATTATAATACCATTACATGACTGCATTTAAGTGATTAAGTTATCAAGAGATAAAAAAAATATTAATGAATTGGCATATGCAATTTCTCATTTTTAAGTATCAAAAGAAGGGGTAGTTACAAAAAGCAAGCTTCCTGTTTTTTCAATGATGATTTCTGATAATTTTAAGCTTGCTATTCTACTAGCTTTACCTCTAATCTCTTCCTTATTTTTGAAACTGTCAGCCAAAAAAACATATTTGCATATATATCTCAATTTTTAAATAGCATTTGTATAAAAATATTAATATATCAAAATTAATGAAAATAGTTTTTATTGTTGCTGTAATAGAAAAGTAGCAATCACTAGGTATTATCTATTACTTAGTAGCATAGTGAGTAGCCTCTCTGATTCATCTTATGTCTTTTTTGAAACTATCTTGGTTTTGACTCAAAGAAAGAAAATATGTACTTTGTATTTTCACATAAAATTTTTACTCACAACCTAGGTTTCGATGTATAGCATCATCCTCAGGTGTGACGATGGTACCTGATGATGATGCTATGCATCGAAACTTAGGTTGTGAGTTAAACTTGTATTTGGAAATACAAATGTTTTCTTTCTTTCAGTCATGAATCAGTTTCACAAAGTAATGCCTGAAACTATTTTCTATATCTTGGTTTTCTCAGGGTGCTGTAGCCACTGCCTTAACTCAACCTTTAGATGTCTTGAAAACACGTGCCATGAATGCTAAGCCGGGGGAATTTACGGTATTGTTCATTGAAATTGCTCATTATCAGTTTGAATCATTAACTCTGATATAATTTAATTGCTAATTTTTTTACAGAGTATGTGGCATTTGATAACTTACACAGCGAAACTAGGACCACTTGGATTTTTTAAGGTTAGAACTAGTTAATAGCATTTTGAACTCATTGTCTGAAAAATAACATATGATTTCATGAAATGGTCGATGCAACCATTGCATAAAATTTTTGTGTGCTACTTTTGCAGGGGTTCGTGCCGGCCTTTGTTAGACTTGGACCCCACACTATTTTAACCTTTGTTTTCCTGGAGCAACTACGTGTCAATTTTGGTACTATTGTGGTTAAATAACTAATGGTGACAGGGCTTAGTCATCACAAATGAAATTTTATATAATTTTATAGTATTTTATTTGTTAGAAGAAAATTGGTTCATGTAGTTGCTATTGCAGCGATTAAATGATGATGTTTAATGGTGTTAATGTAGTGAGGATTTGTCATAGTTACCTAGCTTTTATCAATTTTTGATAACAGTTTCATTTTTTCAATATTGTTAAGTTTTTGTTTAAAAATTTTATGCCATTTTCTTATTCTCATGATATAACTGCTCATATTTTGATTTAATTGGTACAAAGAACAAACTGTTTTCTTTTTTAGCAGTTGGTAGTGTTTTTGATGCTTTATTGTAATTTCTTTAACTGTTTTTTTTTTAGTTTTAGTGATTGGTTAGATTAACTCATTTCCCACCACATTTTATTTTTCACTGACTATATCCTTAGAGTTATTAGAGGAAGAAATTTTTAATGTTATATCTGTTTTTGTAAAACCTCATGTGTGTTTGCCTCTGATTTACTGCCTTGTGTATACTACTACTGTGTAAGTTTAAACAAAACAATTCACTTATAAAGATAATTTTTCCGTCCATATGACATCTGAGATTTACATTATATATTTCATGCATATTTTTTATATTTAGATAATCCTGGAGAAACAACGATTTATTTTGCTATTACTACAGATTATTATTTTTTAACATGAAAACACATCAAAATTGCCTCTGTTAAATGTAATACCAAGGTAAGTAGTGAACACATATCTTTAATCAAAAAATTTGTCTGGCTACAAAATGATAGTTACATAACTACAGTAATAAAAACAGAATGCTATTATGAATTACACTTCATAATTCTAAACTAAAGCTTTTATTTGGAAAACTGATTTTGACTTAATCAGTCATCATCAGGATTGATGATGGTTATGTAAATCAAAACCTGAGTCATTCCAATAAAATATTTTACTTGGAATTATCAAGTATCTTGAGTCTATACTATATAACCGAACGAGGTTATTCTTCAATCAATCATTAACATTATACATACAGCTAGAGAATTGTTATGCTCAACATTGGTAGCAACTTATACATTAACTTATGTTTATGGAAAATATTTATCATCAACTTCACTTTACTTTTTCACCTATGAAAATGCATAAACTTACATCTAAACCACTTTAAATAGCTGCAGGGAGAGTAAATAGCAAGCACAATGCTTGAAGAAATTTGCTGGCATAATTTATTTTGCTTTATTGAGTTTTTGTTACACAGTATGGTTTATGGACAACTTTTAATAATAGGGTCTGAGATTAAAAAATACTGCACCCCTTGGGTCCAGAGGTTGATGGAAAATGCCTGATTTTCAGTGTTTATATATGTTATATATGTTCAACAGAAAATATATGCAAAGCCCTTTAAAGAAAGAAAATTGAACACAAATGAAAAGCAAATGAAATTTTTATGCTCCTTGCTAAAAACAATGGTTCTACAGAACTTTAGTTCAAAAAATAAAATAGTTGCCAGCGATACATTTGTGGCACCTACAGAAAAGTTAATAAATTGTAGGATTTTCAAATGCCAACCTGTAATACTTATTACAATGCATTTAATATATGTCGTGGGCCAGAATGATAGACATTGTTACATTCACATTATTGAGGAGATATAAGGCTAAACTTCCAAGGTGCTTGTTCATTTATCCAGATGTGATATGCATTGAAGGGTATTGAAGTATTGTAATTTTTATTGCTCTGTGGGAAATGGGTTGATCATAATATGTTGAAAATGAGTGCATTTAAAGGTAGCTTAACCGTGAGAGAGGATATTTGGTTCAAAAGTGTTTTAATAATTTGGTAACCAGTGGCATGTTTCATATTGACATAGCTTGGATACATTTTTTGCTAGATTACATATCTTCAAAACATTTGAAAGTTTTGTCAGCTCAGTCTTTCTCTGTGATAAATAATCCTACTGAATTAACTTCAAAATCCTCATTCATATATGAATTCTTCCTTGAGAATGTTATCTTCTTGGCTCTGGTAATTTTAATTTCCAAGAATATTTTAAGGAAATATGCTTTTATAATTTTTTGTAAGCTGTTTTTTTTCAGGTTTTTACCAGATGTTGTGATGGAGGTTCATATATAGTTTCATTATTATTATTTTCAGTTTTATGGCCATTTATAAAGAACTTTTTATCCAATATGCCTGGAGGTTTCAGAAAAACCATAATAATTAATTTTCTATTAATTTAAAAATCTTCACATTGAATGGTGAAAAATTATTGCTCTTCTGTTCCAAGGAAAAGTTGATGTACCAAAATGAACATCTGCAGATCGTAAAATTTCTAATGATTTTTCAGCAAATCACAGATACTTAACCATGGGAAATTTTTTAAGGCCTCCATTCTCTTAAAGACAAAATACCTTAGTATTGTGAATAGCGTTCCTATGAGTGCAATGGGTCCAGTTTGATCATATGCTTCATTTCAAATTAGATTGTTCCACACTGTTCCTCTGGGTATTTATTTGATATTGTTATATGATTTTCATCTTAATGGCTTGTTAGAAAGTAACAGTGGACCATTAATTGTTTTTCATTCCCCATTTTAACTAATACTCACAAATATTAACAAATCAAAAGTTTATTTTTGCAGTCCAGTAGCTGCACTGATCTTTTCTTGTTCTTTCTACAATTCATTGACCTAATTCCTATTATTCTTAGGTATGCTATGTGTTTGAGGAAAGTTAATGTGCCATTAACTAATTTTATGCTATAAACATTATTTTGTAAATAGCATTTTTGTAAATTATATCAATTTATTTTTCGTGAAAAAAGTAGTATTTTTATGAAAGAGTACAATTTAAAAACGAGATACATTCAGCCAAGGGTTTGGCTTTCCTTATAGTGTTTCTTGAATTTGATTTAATGTGAACTCCAATGTCAAGTAACAGATATTGCTAAATCCAAACAAAAGCAAGTACTCTCACTTTTATATAATCTTCCTTTTACTTTATTACAAGCTCTTGAAAAATTAGTGCCTATGCTAGTATTAGCTAATGGCTGGTACTTTAAGCAGCTTTCAATTCTAAATTGTGATATTGCTTTCATTTAAGATATAAATGGCATTTTCACATTTTGTGAGGCTTGGTGTGAGTGACTGGCTTTATTCATTTAGTATCTTAGGCAAAGATCTGGTTTCTTTTTCTGTGATACCTGTAGTAGAACACTGCAGAATTTCTCTTAAGCATTTAGATGCTTTATATGATAAATTGAACAAAGACATGTAGGCTGCTTACGATTTGGGTCAATTTTTTTAGTAATATATTATTTGTAATATATACTGTTGGAGAAATTTCTTTTTTGACTTAATCAAATACTTTCTTTTTAAATCCTTAATTATTTTCATGATTCCCAATGTTCCAGTGTATACTATCAAAATCCTTGTGTATGTACTACTTTGATGTCCATATAAATGATTGTGATGTTTAGTGTGTGTACCTAGTAACATTTACATACTTCATGCTTTTCTTGAATTTGGTAATGTGAGAAGTCAGGAGAACATATTAATATTTCAGACAAGAAATTTATCTGTCAATCATATATTTTCAAAGAATTTGAGTTTCACTATGATCAATTCATACTCTATTTCATTTAAATGCTCTCCAATTTGTAGAGCACTTTGTGACACAGTTTATTTCCAAAACTAAAACAAAGACCTTGAGAATAAAGAATAATTTTTCATACCTGAATATTATATTGCTGGAACACAAGAAAGCATTGAAATATAAAATGCTCCAGACATGATAAGTTTTAAAAGCCACCTCAAAATTAACTAATTGTCTGTCATTAAAGTTCTATGCTGTGTCATTCTCAGTGTATTGGTAGTTTCAAGGAATAGTCGAAAATTCCGGTCATAAATTCGGGAACATAACATGGTTCTCAAATTGTATATCTAAATGTAACAGCATGCTATGTAGAACATCACCAGAAAGGCTATAGGATTTGGATCATGTTTGATGTTTTATTTGGTCCTGACCTTTAAGACTTCAGTTTTATTCTTTGCATCAAATAATTGCTATTCTCTATTGAAATTTTATGCAGAAACATTGAATTGGTGTTTACATTATAAACATACTGATTATTGATATATTTTAGAGGTATGTAAAAATTATTTATAATGTACATATGACGTGAAAATGAATGTTAATGTTCAAATTGTGATTATTTTTGGAGTCACAGGATTGGTATAATGTTGAAAATTAAAATGGAAGAAATTGTTATAAGGCCTGGTGAAAGATGTACTTTTATAAAATATTATAAAAGATCATATTTTGTTGTAATCAGCTTTGTTATATGTTCCTAAATAAATGTTGATAATGTTAACTAGTGTAAAAGAAACAACTATGGATATAAATGTGTATGCAGAAGTAAAAAAAACTATGATGGAGGCATATTGACGTGTTTTCATTCTTTACAAACTACTGTTTTCTAACTCCCACTTTTTATTTATAAGGAATTTTCAGCATCAAAATATGCTAATAAACTTTGGTTTGTTGTGCTAAGTATAGCTGCTGTTAGCTATAATTGATGAAAACTTTTACAACTGCATAAAAATAGATGTGAACAACAAAATGATTTGGAATGCCCAGTCAGCATAATTTTTTATCTGCTTTGCAAGCGCATATTAGTGATCCAAAGGACCTTACCTACAACTCCACTAATCTCTTGTTTACTTACTGGAGATCAGTGATGATAAAATCAAATCCTTCCCTATTACAAAGAATAAATATAATAATAATGCTAAAATGATAGAATTTGTGCTGAGGATATAAAACTTTAAAATGATTATTAGCTTCATGCTAGAGAAATGTATGTAGTAATATTTAAAGTGATGCCAACATTTTGTCATTAATTAAGAATTACTTAAAATTGTCAACTTTTTGAAGTAAGTACTTTAGTTTTTCAATGAAAGGCTCTTGCTTTAAAGAAATGCTTTCATTGTAAATTTTTCAGTAAGTGTTGTTGTATTTTACTGCTCAGATGAGAGATTTCTTACAGTACTACCTCAGGTGAAATCACTTAATATAATTTAACCTTTCTAATAAGTTACAGCAAAGAAAGTCGCCTTATTTTCTCAATTGGGTTCAACTGATCACTTATTTAGTATTTGTCACTAGAATGACAAACAGGATCAATTTGATGGTTTTTCAATTTTAAATCTTTGCCATTACATATGGTTTCATGGCAGTGTAATTTCTTCCAGACATTTACAATATTTACTGGTCTATGCAGGAATAAAAGCAGCACCGTCCAAGTTGTATGAAAATATTAAATTTATCCTAAATCTCTTCAAGGATAAAACTGATCCTCTAGTTATAAATACTCATATTCTGTAGAAAGGAGAATTAGTAGTATGTACCTTGAAAATGAAATTCTAAAAAAATACATTGTATTCCGAGAATCTCTTTTCCTGTGAATATGAACGTTCACATAGACGAATGTCCTACAACCATCAAGCATTATAACCAAGCGGAAGCACATGCATTAAGCATTAAATTTATCAATTTTTAAATGTTAAATTTCAATGTATAAGGTGAAATCCATATTTCAGAGAGCATGATTTTTTTAA
Source organism: Rhinocypha anisoptera (assembly GCA_011762765.2). NCBI lineage: Eukaryota > Metazoa > Arthropoda > Insecta > Odonata > Chlorocyphidae > Rhinocypha > Rhinocypha anisoptera. The sequence goes on along the minus strand of WURS02119726.1, from coordinate 3,828 downwards.
AAACAAGAGTGGATAAATGAATTTCACTCTAATATTGTACCTAATTATTACTAAATATGGAGTCACTTTCACTCAAATGAGACCAATAAGCAACCAAGTAATGACCATTCTAAGAGAAGATCCACCATTCACAACAGAAAGAGAACAGAAATATTTAGTTGTAGCAGAGAAAAGTTTTATTAAGTAGGGTGTCACAAAAACACTGGTATTCTTAGCTTGTAGAAAACATTTTACTTCATACTTGAAAGCTACCACCTATTAATGGAGATGATGGAATTGATCAGTAATCTACCATTTTTCAGGTCACTATTGGATGGATTGCTTAAAGAAACACTGTAACCTCCCCCTACAATCTATTTCTCTTGGTGTGGTATCCCAGTGAGTAGAATATGTACTAGGCTACTGAATAGGGAACCCTGGTTCAGTCATGATGATACCAGGTTCAGGCCATCTCCAGCTAAACCCAAGCTGAGTGATTTTCTGAGTACTAGAACTTCCTGGTAAACCACAGGGAAAGGAAATGTCCCCCACCCCTTATTATCTGAAGTGTGACTTTTACTCTCCATTGGGCTTAGTATTCTCACCTATCAAATCAATTGTGTAGCTAAACACTGTTTTTTCATATCTAAACACATAACCTTCTGATTTTCTTTTCTAACATTCTTCTTACAATCAGTCTTAAGCAGCCCTTTACTTTTGAGTATACCTTTCATCTACTTTTCCATAATGTGGCACTTTTCCACAGAATAAATACTGTACTGAGACATGTGTTTCGACTCCCTGAACTATCATCAGGTACAAGATGCTCAGTAAGAACAATCTCATGATAATGGCTGAGTGAGTCAAAATGGGCTTCATAGTAAGATATTTATTTTGTGGAAAATTGTTACATTTTTATTTTATTAGGAGTTCTTTCCACCACATCAAGCTTGAAACTGTAATTCTATTTCTTCTTAATTCTGTCTACTTTCCTCAACTTCCATGTCACTCTTCCATTCCTCACATTCTTGGTGTTAATTTAATATTTCTCAAGTTTTTGCAAAAACCTCATTGTCCATTCTGCAAAAGGCATCAAAATGGGTGTGGTCTTGTATGTGAAGAGGCATTTCAGAGTGTCAAAGAAATTCTTGTTTCAGAAAGAGTTTAAGCTCATTGAAATTCATTTTTTTCTGTTAGTTCAGAATGTAATTCTTAACTGTATGATTTTTATCTTGTTTTCTCTCCTGATTCCAACCAAGTTGCTTGTACTATATGTCAATTTCACATTTGCTTTTGTAGGAATGGAATTATCACATAATATTAATAAATCATTGATAAAAATTATAAATATAGAGAGTCTAATAATCCATGTGTAATTCCAATAAGAGTCAGTTAAGATTCGGAGTAATTTTCTCCTCTATTTCACTAAACAGATTTTTTCAAATCTATTACTAAGGTCAAGATCATATGCTATCCAAGGTCACTATACTGAAAGTCATATATTATTGAACGTATTTTATAAGCAGTGTATGAGATCAGCCATGTCAAAGATTTTATTGAAATAAAAAATACCACAAAAAACTCCTGATTTACAGAGTTCAAATTATATTTGATTGCATGAAAAGGGTAAAAATCAGTATATTTGGTTTTTTTATACCCCTTCTGGGAGTTTGATATTGGCTATTATTTTCCAAAATGAGATATTGAATAATGATATATTCAAGCAAGCTTGAAAAATTTTAAAGTGAGGAGATAAGTTTGGTAATAAATTCAATTTTCCAGTCATCATCTTCATGTGTTTTGCATATACCTCAGAGATATTTATTCATTTTTGGAATTTGAAATTCTTCTGGTAAAGAGTGATAGCTCAAACATGATTGTTCTTTCATTTGATCAACTTTCAGATTTAAAAGGCAAGTGTCAAATGCACTCTTACATTGTCATATTATTTTCCCTATTTTAGTGTATCTGTCATCATTTCCAAAAGCAGTTCCTTGCCTATTATTTCTTGAATTTCTTCTTCCTACTGGAGCACAAATCACTGATTTTATAAATATTTGGCCATTTGAGTGTTAAAGTTGATGTTGGCATTTTAAAGCAAAAAAGGCATTCAATTCTGTTCCATTTAAGGATATTAAATTTAATTTTCCCTCTTTGGTCTAGATCTTATTGTCAGCTATGAAGGTCTTCAATTACCGTCATAGTTTCTTTTTTAACCGGTTTTTTATTAGCAAAGTTGCAATTTCAGTGAGATTCAAATGGCCCATTTACAGAGAAATCGGGGTGGTATATCTCAATAATGGATGTAGGTTGAAGAAGAGGAAATATATTCCATTATAAGACTTCTTGACATAGTTACAGAGTATAAAAAATTTTATTTCCATAAGTCCCACATCCTAGTTTCAAATTTGAGGCAAAATTAATATTCCACCATTTATAAGAAATGGTTTCAGGCTTCGCTTGGTGGAATTCTCTCATCTTGGAAGGATTTAAATAAGAACACACCGCAATTCCATTTTCATGGTTTATTTTAACACTGATAATGATGCTGTTTTAGGCAAAACCTTGTATGCATGTGGAATTACAGTGCGTTCTTTTTTTAAATCCTACCTATTCCACTTTTTCCGAGGTTTAGCAGAGTTAGTCTGTAAAACATTAGTGAGGTAGTTGCATCAAATCTATTACGCGGATGGTTTCCATGAACTCTTTCTCGCCAATCTAATTCCACCATTTTAGTACAATCTCCTCCGAACTTCTTTCGAAATCGGCTGTGCTCTTTGAAAGCTGCAAATGGCAACGAGATATACGTAGCCCCGGAAATATGAAGGAACGTGATGGGAAAAGAGTGATGGTACAAATGGAGCGAGATTCCGGAGGGGAGATACGGGGGCCGATTTATGAGATCGCATTTGCCCTAAAACTTAACCCCTGCATCTTCGTGAGACCGGATTGTTTGGAAGAAATGGACTTTGAATGTGACAAGGACCGCTTGGAGACCTTTAATAATGCCCGCTGTGCGAACCTTTTGTGTTTCCACCCTGCGATTCATATGAAATAAGACTAATGCATGTAAATTTGAAAATAAGCTTTTCTTTCTTTCTTTCCTTCCCCTTGGATATCTTTCTTCTCCACCTGGTGGTCGTTATTCACGGGGAAGAAAGAAATCGAAAAGAACAAAGGGTGGAAGCAAGACATTTATCAAACGAAGAAGGAAAGATTTATGAAAAAAGAAGCATTTGTTTTCCAGAATTATTTCTGAACCTGAATTTAATTCCTATAAAATGTTATCGACGCACAACATCCGATAGATCGCCTGATTGATCGAAGTCACTGCCGTAGAATGAGAAGAAGCGGTGCCAACTCGTTTAGAAAAATGATTTCCCCTTCCGGTCATGCATGTAACGTTATCGATCCCGTGCGGACAATCCCAAGGAATTCAAGATTTCATCCGGAAACAAGACCCACTCAAATCCAAAAGTTATTCGGCCTCGGCTTAAAGTAACCGCCAAAAGGCAACGCTATCGCGTGGCATCAGAAAAGAAATAACAAAACAGTCCCGGGTAAAATGATCCGCTAGAAGTGCAAAAGATTCCGCGGCTTGAACAGGCCGAAGGAAGGCACTACGTGCGGACGTGGTAATGAGACCGCGGGAATGGGATGGGGCCATTTCCATTTCCTCGCCTCCGGGGACCGACCTTAAAGTCGTTCTTTGGGGCAACAGTCGCACTAGACGGGGCGGGATGAAAAGAGAGAGAGAGAGAGAGGAAGGTAGGGAGGGAGAGACAAAGCCCGGCCGCGCTCTTCCCCCCTCCTCCCCCCCCTCCCCCCCACGGGTCGCAAGACACAGCG